>BMAO01012886.1:0-50529 GCA_019973975.1 Trichonephila clavata
TCATGTTCTATAACCTAAGAAATCGAGGGAATAAAAGGATGTAAATGCTTCAATTTAGAGAGTCAGTTATTATGCATTTACTTCATGGCGACGACAGCAATGCATGAGAAAGCAGCAACTAAATTACAAATGCAACTGATTTTCAGTACTTAAAACGTCTTCATCCCCCCCAAAAAACAGTCTATAAAGTTATGTCGGATGAGTACAATGCACAGGAAAAAATCAAAAGTAAAAAATCTTTTTTTAAAAAAAAGCTTTTATTTCAGAGCGCTAAAAAGAATAAATAAACTTATTCCTTTAAAACCATTTTTACTATCATCTTACAACGTCTTACAGAATTTATATGATATTAAAACTTGTCGCAAGATATAAGTACTCTTATTTACTTAGTTTCAAATTTTTAAAAATTAAAATCAATCGTATCGAGTTATTTAATTTCCTTTTTTTAACACAGGTAAATTTCGCGACAAGTTTTTATATCATATAACATCTGTAAATGTGATAAGTTGATAGTAAAAAAGTTTTAGAGAAAAAGTTTATTTTATTCTTTTTATCGCGTTTAAATAAAAGTTTGTTTTTAAAAAAGTTTTGTTAATTTTAATTTATGTTTTTCATTTTAGTTATCGCTCTGGACAGGTTTCTCAACCTATTCATCTTATTGAACGCTGCTTCGCCATCCCTGGTTTAGCTGAATCAATTCTCGCAAAAACGGTATTAAACGAAACACACAAAAAAGATTTAAAATCCGTAATTTTTAACCTATTTTTTAATCTTAATACAGATCTCGGGTAATAATGTTCTACACACAAAAAAAAATTTCGTGAGATTATCTTCATAAATGACGAAGTTATTAAAAGTCTAATTAAAATTTTGATTATCTTTTGAAATATCGTAAACAAAAAACTTTTCGACATTTTATTTTTTAAATGACTGATTCTAAAAGAACAAAATATGAGCTGTTTTAGTACGGATTGTCGATTTATTTAAACAAAAATAATTTATGCACAATGATTTAGACATCATTTTCGTGAAAACGTATCGATCTTGACTCATTAAAAAAATCGTAAAAAATACAAATATTATTATTTTGAAAAAAGAATTGTACCGTAGTGGCGAACAAATGATCTTTCCGATTGTGTAATTATTTTTTCTCTGAGTTTAAAGAAAAACTAGATTGCTATTTAAAAAACGTCAAAACTCAGAAAAAATCCCTTCTTGGTTCGTCATTTTGCGTCGCTGAGCTCAGCTAAATAAACAGAGCACAAAAGTAAAACAAATATAGTTTTAAAGTTTTTAATTAATATCTTTTTAACTGATAGCAATAACGGGATATAAATGGTCAAAACATGCATTCTCATCCAAACTAAACGTGTATACAAAATTTCAGCTCAAAGGTTGAAGATATCAGCGTCAAAATTGAGTTGCAAGATTCTACCCGAACAAATTACATACATACATACAGTGTGAGTTAAATAAAAGCTTGTAAAAATGGCCAGATAGACCAGGCATTTTGTCCAGTGTGTTTAAAAAATCCTCCAATCTTTCATCGATCCTTGTTTTAAAGCTCATCACATACACATCAATAACTATAAAAAATATTTTGTAATTATAGCAATACATTCATATATATGTATAATTATTATAAAGTGGATATTTTTATATAAAGTATTAGATCGACAAATTTTCAACAAAGTGAAGAAATTTTTTTTTCAAATAAACATTCATAAATATTAGATATAGCACAATTTTGAATGAAATTGTAGAGGAAATTTAAACCACTAAATTTAATTTTTTTATAATTTTTATAAATTTATTTTTTAAGGTTTCATTTCATTCATTTTATGGATTGTTACGTTTGCAAAATCCCTATACAATTTTATAGATATTTATGCCGTGGATTTTATGCAAATTGTTCCTAAAGGTAAGAACATGCCTTGATAACAAAAAAAATAGTTATTAATTAATTATTGCTCATACAGATTTATTTGTAAATTAAAATGGAATTTTTTAACAGGTACGTAAATATTCAGATAATTCAATGTAAAAATTTTACTTCTATTGGTTTTAATTTAAGTAAGTGAGAACCATTTATAATTTGGTGCAAAAAAAGTTCACTTTTCCTTGTCACAGACGTCCCAGTTACTTTAAAAGCAAAGAGGAAGAATATGATTTATCTCGCAATATATACATATATAATTTTTGTGAGTGAGTAATTGCTTTTAATTTATATAAAATTGCTTTTAAAACTCATTTCTTTCTCAATTTTCAATTTGCAGCGTGAGATTTACTGGAGGATAATTAATTAAAATATCTCTCAGACATATTTGATGCATTTTGCTTTTTTGTTCGTTTTTTATCCAATTTATTATATTGTATAATTTTTTGTATTTTTTCACATAATGTCATTTAACAAATTATTTCTCATATTTATCTTTCTAATATTCGTATCTCTTTCACTGCGGTGGCCGAGGCACGTTTTATAGAATAATGATAAGCATTTTAGTCTGAAGATTTAAACATTTACATTCTGAATAAGAATAAATTAAAATATTGATTAAAATGATATGTGAGAGGCAAGTACTCAAAAGCACTAGACATTTTAGTTTTGTGTGGATGAGATATGGAGACATTTTAGAGTAGGGGTCGACAACCCTTTAGCTGTGGCGTGCCAAACCAATCTACCAATTTGATTCCGCGTGCCAGACAGTAGGACATTTTTGAAAAAATTGGATTTCAGCAATAATGCATTAAGAGTTAGAGAATACAGGTAAATAATATAGATTTACATTTCTAAAATATATTAATTTTGTTTCATTTAAAGATATTTATTAACAATAAATGAAATAAAATAAAACATAACTATTTCTATAACAAAAATTTTTAAAAATTTTAATTGATAATATATTAAATTATTTTAAACATATTTATTAAAATAAGAATATATATATATATATATATATATATATTAAACATAAAATATAAGTATTTCCTTTCATTATAGTTAAATAAAAGGATAAACAAAAACTTTAATATGTACTTAGTGCTTGCACCATTCTGTTTCCTTCTCGTAAAATCAGGGGTATAATTTGTGACTTTCGATTTCCTCGATTTTAAGCATTCTGTTGTTAAACAATTTTTTTACGAACTTGAAATATTTTTTTGTATTAGGAAAAAATTTTTACTTAGATATATAGAACAAAAAGTGGAAAGCTAAGGACACGCAATTTACTCTCTTCAAACAATTAAATCTCTCCTGCAATGACATTGAATAATTTATAAAATAGCTGTAAATTTATCTTTAGAATTATATTTCAGATTTTTTGCATACTTCCTTAAATGTCCATAATTCTGAAGATGTTTGTCAAGAAAGTCCATTAGAAATTTATTAACTTCCAACCACTCAAAAATTGACAAATTTATAGAGTAGTGCAGAGTGGCAGTGAAAATCGTACCGCGTGCCACATGTAGCATGCGTGCCGTATGTTGCTGAAAACTGCTTTAGAGTATACCCAGAAATTCTTTCTCATATTATCAATGCCATAAAAAGACGCTTCTCAAAATCTAGTTTATTTCTTAACTATTTTTTAAAAAGGTACAGGAATTACAATTCTGTGGGCTATGAGAGAGTGATCCTTTATTTTCTCATTAAAGAATGCTGTCCAGAGAGCAAGACCCACCAAAGCTCTACCTTCCGAAAATAAATCCGATCAAGAAAAACTTCTCGAAGAGCAAAATGAACATTTATTTATTTCATTTTATTTCCTTAACTTTAGTTTGGAATGTATTTTCTCTTAAAAAACTGCGTGTATTGCATAACCTCTTTGTGTTTTCGTTCCTTTATTCTCCTACTCTTTAATCTCTTTAGTGATTCCGCAGGTTTACAAGAAGACTACATGAAGGTTTCGAAAATACTGCACAGACATTTTAAGGAAAGTTTGTTGTTTGGTATGAAATTTGACGTTACTTGACGATGAACTTTTCTTAATATTGCTTTGCAATAACATTCATTTCGTAGGAAAAAGTCGAGACAAATTGTGTAAGTAAATATTTTGTTATTTTTTTAGTTTTAAATGCTAAACCCTTACAAATTTCGATTACTTTAAGAACAGAGTTTCTCAAACTGTGGGGCGCATCCCCCTAGGAGGGCGTGACAACCCTACGAAGGGGGAGCTAGCATATTAAAAAGTCGAAAACAAAAATTAAAATTTTTAAAAAATATTAATTTACTGAAAGTAAACACACAAAATATACATTTTCTGACATAATAAAGAACAAATACAAAATTACACTCATATAAAACACTTATATATCAGTACTATGCAATATAAACTAATTTATAACAATAGTTAGTTAAGAACAAGTTGAATAATTATTAATGAACCCATTAGCTTGTCATACATAAAATGATATACAAAATGAACACTTACTTGTTAATTGGTACAGTTTTTAATAAACCCTTTAATTGCCAATTAAAAATTACGTGATATGCTTCCCAGTGCCACTGCTAAACACGTAAGCGAACGTATGTCGTGCGTTAGGAAGGGGGGGGGGGTAGAAAAGGAAAAAAATATAAGCAAATCCTTCGCGAAAACACACTTTCAAGGTCATTTTATTGCATTCCAAAGCCTTCGGAATAAATTTATTGATCACAGTTCACTGAAAAGATACTGTTGTGGAAAGACGTATATGTACGTCCAAGAGTAATTAACGCACTGCCTACCACTAACGAGGTTAGGGTCGTATTTTAAGTTTTTCGTCATATAGTGTTATTCAATTTAATGCAATTATTATTGTATAGAGGGGGGCAATGAAAACATAATTGAATATTGGGTCGCAAGTGTTGAAAGTTTGTGAAGACCTGCTTTAACATGACACTTTCTTCAAAACTGTATTTTATATTCGTCAAAAATTCCATCCAACTTGTACACAATTAAAAAGGAACGCGAAGCAAGCTAAAAAGGAAACTAAAATTTAGGTATTAACAAATATTTTCAGTTAAAATTCAGTACTTTGCTATGTTATGGTGTATTTGTATAGGAGCTGAGAAGCACGTTGAATTTGTTGAGACACAAAATCCATCTATTGGTGCTGTGTGGAAGTTGGGAGAAAGGGTGCACGCACAGTTTTCATTTTGGTCAGTAGACCCTTGTCCAAATTGATGAAGTCCGTTGTCAATTGCCCTTGTTTTGTTTCAGAGGCAAGGTAAATTAAAATCAAACCGAAGTAAATATAGTAAAGCAGATGTCTTCAGATTTTTCAACTCACCGAACCCCAAGAACTTGAAGGTGGTTTCGTGGAACCCCTAGAACCAGAAAGTGTTTCCGTAGAACCCTATTCCACAGACATGTTTAGAAGAATAAATCCCAAAATAATATCTAAAGTAGATCAACAATCCATAGGTACTTTATGTAAAGTTAATTTAAAAAATATTGTATTTATTACTAAAAAATTCTAATCTAATTTTTTTTTATTTACTCATTGTTGAAATTAATTTGTGAGTGAAATATCACCTACCCATGTATTATACTTGGTAACTGTGAAATTATTGGGAACTTGGTAATTTTCCACCCCACAAATTGTCGAAATCTATGTCTATTGTGACCAATTGGCTATTGTGAGTTTAATTTGTTTTTGTAGCTGCTACGTTGAGAAATATATTTTACTTACACACAATGTTTTGAATGGTGATTAAGATGTTTATAGTTGTGCAAGAAATCCCGTGCATTTTACATGAGAAAGAATTTACAACCTAAAATTTAGAAGCTGTTCTTGCTTAAGTTTAGATTTTAACATCAACTCTGTTGATATGTTGTTCCTTTAATTTCATTATAGGTGTTGTTTTCCACAAATGTGAAAAGGTGTGTTTTCTATCAGAAAACTATTTAGTTTTCAAGGCATTGCGCTAACAATATTAAAATTATTTCCTGGAACCCGAGATAGTAAACAATAGAATACTCATCTAGTATTAAATATATATATATAAAAAGATAAAACATTTTAATATTCATTTATTATATTATAAAAGTCTAAAAAGTGTTTCAAAATAAAGTTATTATGCATAAATAAAATTTCCAGTTTTAATGAATAATTGGGGATGAGCTTTATATTCCTCTGGGTGTACAAAGTTCATACAGAATGTGAATCTATTTTGCATTCGAATACAGACTGAAGACCACTGCAGTAACGAATTAGTAAAACCAGTTGTAACTTCTGTATTTAAAGAACTCGTTCAGATATTTAAGAACAGTATTAAATCATTAATACCATGTTTAATGGAGGTCTATGAAATGTACTGTGTCATGAAATTTTGTAACTTGAAATTTTCCTCAAAGTGCAGTTTTTAGAGGAAATGAGCTTAAAGATAAATATTAACATAGAAAACTAAAATACATAAATCGAAAAAACTTAGATTTAAAAAAAAATAAGTTTCTAATATGTTTTAAATGATTTCTTTTAAGTATATGTAGAAAAATTTTTTAAAAACGAAAAAATTTGATTTAAACTTAGTTTTCCTTAAAAGCAAATTTTTTTTTAGGTTTTTTTCTAAATACGACTCAGATTAAAATACTAATAAATCGATATAAATATTGTTTCACACCTTCAGAAATGGACTGTATATATAATAGGTCTATTATTTATATATTAATATACATATTATCGTATTACTAGCTTAAACTCTAAAAAGATATGAAAGTGTTTTGTTTCAGATGTTTTTGCTAACATTTGCTAAGATTATTTTGCTTCAAATTTAAAGATATTTTTGCTTTCAGAGTATAGAAATATTTTTTTTGGTTTAAAAATTAAAAAAACTTGTTGATTTTGCTAATGCCATCTGTCTAACGGTGTCATTGCTGCAAAAGGCTCAATGTATGTTTGTCTTTAGCCGTAGCTTTAAGCACCATGCACGTGACAGTACGTTTTGGATTGGATCCACCACAATTTTTAGAGCGAACACCCTGGAGGTGATAAGAGGTCTTCCACCTCTCTTCACTTTCCACCAACTTAACGAGAGGTCTTGCAGCTCGACGGCTATTTAGAGTATACTTGTCCAGCGAAAGAGCACTAGACATTTGCAAACATCCATGCCTTCGCGTGATTCGAACCCAGGTCCTACATCACAGCAGTCAGCCTCACTAACTACTTTACTGGATGGGTGGTGTAAAATGAATTAGAGTGAGGTATTGGTATTTTGAAGTTGATTTTGATACTGCTTTGTACCAACTACCTCATTTTGCTTCTTTTACAATCTTCTGATATTTCAGATTGTTCCAAAAGAAATGGTAAGTAATGAATGAAATAGATTTCTCTCGCTACATATATATATTTATAAAGTCTGCGTGTGTGTTTGATTATTTAAAAATTTATATTACAATTCTTTGCGAATTTCTCATATTGTTTTCATGATAATAGTGTTTTACATCTATAATATTTTTACACAAAAGAAGAACTTTATGTTTTAAATTTAGATCCCAAATGCCTGAAAGTTTGTTTATACTTAAACAGAAATTAGAAAAAGAAAAACACTTATATAAAAAAAATTTTTTATAAAATGTAATGAAACTTTTCAATATAAATCATATATTTGAATTTTTGTGAATTTATCCAAAGTATACCAGCAGCTTTCTTTTCAATAAGATCGCTTGCCTTAAGCTTTGGTAAACTAATTCAAGTCATTCTAAGTTAAAATGTCACTTAAGTATTGTGTTGTTTTTAAAGAATATGAAACAAATATTTTCTTAAAAATGTATTAGTGATTCGTCTTTGTGGTTATCTCCTTTTCTGATTCGTTTAGTTTGATTTGAATTTTTCTCATTTATTTGGAACTTTAATTTAAGCATATGTGTTTTCCTGTGTCTTTTTCCTTATATGTAGGTGTGTAAGGTAAGTAAATTCATTACTATTTCATTGTATAATTTAATGTTTTTTATAATTCAAAGTATTAGTTTCTATAGTGATCTCTTAAATTTTATTACTTATATTCTCAATATTCATATCATAAAACGGTATTTTTTTGTTTATGAAATTTTATATCTCTTTACGTCATGTCTCTTGAAAAAGAAAATATAATAACTCTTTAATCATAACGCTAAACGTTTTCTCTAATACTTTGAAATAAGTGATACAATTACACACTTCTGATGAGCATTGAAGAAAATATGATTTAATTTCAATATAAATAGATTTAGTTATTAGGTAATTGATAATTTAAATAAAAAATTTCATGCCTTCCTGCATTTTCTGTCCTTTCTCTCGGCTGATTCCCTTCACATAAAATCCAAATGTTTTCCAGTGATTCTGTTTTCCGTGGTAAGATATGCTTTAAGAATAATTTTGTTTAATATTATTTTATATAAAATTGATATATTTTAAATTAAATAAAATGAATAGGTTTCTATTTTCTTTTAATATCATAAAATTTCTCTTTCCCTAGTTTCATGTTATTTAAGGTATTTGCTCTTTTACACTATTACCCCTCAGGGGGCTCATCTTCTTCAGATGAGTAAGGGTGTCGCAATCTCGAGGTGACATAGGGATCTTTTTCTTTTCCCGAGTAGCTTATTTTCTTTGGTAATCACGGGTGTCACGTCCGTTTCACGACTTCCTGCATTTTCAGGCCTACCTCTCAGCTCAACTCTTTAATATGATAAAATTTCTCCTTTCCATATTTTCATGTTATTTGAGTGCTTTGCTCTTACCACTAGTATCCATCAAGGGCTCATCTGCTTCAGAGCAGTACGGGTGTCACAATCCCGAAGTGCCTTAGGAATCTTTTTCCTTTCCCGAGTAACTTATTTTCCGTGGTAAACACGGGTAGAACGTCTCTGAAGGATCCTAATGATTCTTCTCTATTTTTGATCCTCCTTCTTGTTTTCCTTTTTCCTTTTATTTTGAGGTCTAGACATCACAGTTGAACTTTTTCAGCAAAAGCATATACACTTTCAAATTTCTCTGTGTGGATTGTTTTATCATATATTGTTATAATATAGTTTAGCTTTCATTTTGTTATGCTTTAATTTGGTTTCCATTTTGTTATACATTATATGCTCTAGTTTTTTGATATTTAAGTTTTACATTTGTTTTGACTCACCTGCTTATGAACCCGTATGTAAGGAGGAAAATGGTGTCCTGCGGATACCTTTTCGCTCCTTTTGTTCCGTGCTTCCCTGTAGATGGGTTTAACTAATGTTTGGTGCAGTATAGCCAAAACTGGCTCTTGCTGTATACCTTTTGGTATTCCTCACAACTCACTCACTAACTCACTCAAAATTTGAAAAAGATCGTGGTGAAGTATGAATATTACACCAGTAAATCCAATTAACAAACTCTTCTCCTAGACCAAGATCAATAACATTTTTTTTTAATTTAAAATTCCTATGTGCAGCCTTGTAATAGATTTGCTGTCATTTTTATTGTTATAAAACTTTTTTCAGGATCTTTAATTCTCCTTTTATGAACTCTCATTGGCGATTTTGAAGGCTGATCAGAAGTCCCCCAAAAGTACTAGCAAGGAATAACAGGAAATACCTTGCTACATGGTATAAAATTTTATGTTGCCAAGTGTAAAAAAAGTATTTCCTTATATTTCTTGTAAACAACACAGACCTAGAAAGAAACCTAACCAGAAAGTTTTTAAAAATATGTTTTGAAAATATTTTCGACTTGTTTTACCATTTTAAAATTTAACTCCAGTAAGAGAGTTATATTAACTTGGCAATATGAAGCTATTGATGACACATTTCGTAGTTCTGAACCAAGGGAAGATGGCGTTAATGACATATGAGTGGACTCTCCAAACTTTCTCACCGCTCCAACGGAAAGACGTTTAAGCCTCGACATATTTAACGTGCATCGGCCTTATGTACACGGTGAATTTTCAGCGATAATAGGCTCGAAATCACGACCCGACAGCCACTAGTCCTTTACGTTAACTACTAGGCTCACACGGCCACCCAATTGTTGTTGTTGTCGTGTCCTTCCCGCAGGGAGACCCCTCAGGGGGCTCACCTTCTTTAGGTGAGTACGGGTGTCACAATCCCGAGGTGCCCTAGTGATCTTTTCTTTTACCCAAGGGGTTTACTGTCTTTGGTAAACACGGGATTCACAACCCCTGGTACCCTAGTGATCTTTCTCTATTTTCGACCCTCTTTCTTGCCATATAATTCTTTCATTCATTTCCCGTCTAGACTACAGACCAATTTTTTTCGAAATGTACATGTATACAAGTATTCATTTTTTCTATTAGATATATCCTTATTCGTTATTAATATCATATTTTTGTATTCATTTTGATTGAGTTTAATTAGTTTAATTTAATTTTTAATTTGTTCGACTTTTGATTTCAATAATCGTATTATTACTTATTTTTGACTAACACTGTTGGTTATCCGACCCGTACGTTTGTGTGTGCCGTGTGCGGCGTCCCGTAAGGAGGAAAATGGTGTCCTGGGGATACCTTTGCGTTCCCTTTGGCCCACGCTTCGCTGTAGACGGGTGGCAGGAGTGAGCCCGCTCCTGTCAATCGGCTGGTGATAAGTCTTTTCGGAGACATTGCTGTAGGGTTAGTGCTGCAGATAAGGGGTGGCGGGTTTACCCGTTGGATCCTCGCCCTGATGCTGTAGCACTATATTCTGGGTGTACTCCAGGTAAGCGCCGTGCCTGGTTTTTGCCAGATGACCGGCACACTGCCTCCCTTGTAGGACTCCGTGGTGGGTGGAGCCACACCAGGATGAATACCATCTCTCTTTCATGGATCCTAAAATTTCGTGCCCGGGTAAAGGCCTCGTTTTACCCACTCTCAACGTTGATGAAATGTCAAAAAATTCCAGATTTTTACTGATTTCCTTACCACATAATGAGATGATGAATAAATCGCCTTTTGCAATACATAAAGCGTTATTAAGTATTGGTGGTGAACCGAAATCTATAAAACGTTTAAAGTCCGGTGATCTACTTATCGAAACCATATCTGCATTGCAATCAAAGTCGTTTCTTCTCTCGAAAATCTTTCTTAACTCACCTGTAACTATAACTCCTCATAAATCTCTAAACTCATGCAGAGGTGTCATTTCAGAACCTGACTTGTTGACCGTCCCTGATGCAGAAATCCTTGAAGGATTTTCAAATCAGGGTGTTATTCAGGTCAGGAGAATTACAATAAAAAAAGAATCAACAGTAATTCCGACTAAACATCTAATTCTGACCTTTAATATCCCGAAACTCCCAACTAATATAAAAGCAGGTTATATAAATTGTAAAATCCGTCCATACATACCGAATCCTCTGCGCTGTTTTAAGTGTCAGAGGTTCGGCCACTCACAAATAGCTTGTCGCGGTCAATTAACGTGCTCTAGATGTGCATCCGTTGGACATTCTTCAACGGATTGTAGTCTAGAGCCAAAATGTGTTAATTGTTCCCAATCTCATACATCCGATTCAAAACTATGCCCAAAGTGGAAAATAGAAAAACAGATCCAGGAAATAAAAACAAATAAAAATATATCTTATCCGGAAGCCCGTAAATTGATTGTCCCACAAATATCTCGCACACATGCACAAGCCATTAAACCTTCAACTATATCCAGTACTACTCAAACCGATCCAAATATAACGAACGTAATCTGCCCTCCATTACAATGTCTTAAACCCTTACCCTCTGCAAATCAAAAGGCAAGTACATCACCCTCAATGCCTGCAGTCTCCACATCTTCAACTCAGGTACATCTTCCTTCCACATCCTCAGAAATACCAGCCATATCAAATGATCCTCAGTTACCTATACCAATTCCTACTACTACTACCAGCACCACCCCGTTCAGCCCTATGGAAACTTCATCAAATATATTTGCTTCCTCATCCAACTCCCGTACTCGACTCCCTTCTGAAGGTATAATACAATATTCAAAAAGGAAACATACAAAATCTCGAGCAAGAACGAAAAAGCTACTACAAAAAATAAACGAAACAGCTATGTATATAAAAATGGCACCACACATACCGATAAAGAGTTCTCCAGTACAGACTTCCGAAGAAGAAGAAAATGACATGCTCATATATGATGTTGAAGCAGAAGAAGCAGAAGTTATGGAAAAAAAATATTTAACTCCGACCAAGCACCGGAAGGGGCGCGATTGAATCATACTTATCGGACTTGGTGGGGGTAATCCCCACCAAAAACTTGTTATTAGCAATTTTTTACTTGAATATAAAATATTTTGATTTTCTTTTTCTGAAATGTTTTAAACTTGTCTGACTTGGTGGGGTGTGCCCCACCAAAATCTGATTGTTGTTTATTTGTGTGAGCTTTTAACTATATTTGAGTATTTTAAATGGATTTTTAATATTTTAACAATTGATTGGCGCAGTTTAGCCGAAATCGGCTCTTGCGCCATTAAACCCTACATTCACTCACTCACTCACACCCACAGGGGAAGAAATGAAAGTTGCCATTGCCTGTGAGACAGGTTGGACTTCTCAACGATAGTTGGCGACACCACCTATCTCCAACTCAATTTTGGCTTGGAAATGAAGGGGAGGGAAATATTCTCCAGCCCCCTGCACTCGTGGTTTTTGCTGCGACCGCCCACAAGACTTTCGGACCCACTGATTTAACGAGCACGTACTCCGTCTATACTCGGTGGTATTTAGTGGCATCGGGCATCGAACCCAGGCCCTCGGGTCTGGAGTCCGATGCTCTAACCACTAGGCTACCCACTACCAGGCCACCCAATTGAGCATGAAAATTAATATTAGATTGCTTTTATTTAATTTATTCTTGACTGCTTAAAATGTTTTGCTCTTTTTGGGTTCGTAAGAAAAAGAAAACAACTTGAATTAAAAAGGCATGGAGTGTGATACTGATAGTATGCACGATTGGTTTTTGAGCAATTTGATACTTCGGTATTGCATTTTATGTCTTTCATAATCTTCGTTTCTATATCCTCGATAAGGATCGAACTCATGAAACTCCAGCCACGAGTCCTTCACCTAAACCACTAACCTAAACTTCCTGGGATTGACCTTACTAAATTAACTGATGTCATTCATACACACGTGATTCAAGTTTTTCTAAAGAAAACAGTAAGGAATTAATTTAATGACTTGTTTCACAAATATATACAGTGTATGTGTAACTTTACTCATATCATGATTTTTTTTTTTACTTGTTCTCTTTCAGTTTGGAGAAAAAGAACTATTGGAGAATGGTACGTTATTGACTTCGTTCTTTGAACCTCTTTAAATGTTAATTGTTCGTTTAATCTTATCACACACACAATTGAGACTAATCAATAAGAATTGGAGAATCCTCTATTTAAAAAAAATTGGAAACCTTATTGTTTCTAGAGTTGTTTGTCTTATTCCAGATATCCCCGCAGAACATTGCAGTTTAAGTAAACCATTATAACGGCGTGTGTTTTGTTTGAAATTCCATTTGCATAGAGAAATTAAAGCTGAAATAGGGAAATAAGAAGAGAAACAAAATTTGCATAGGTAAATGAGAAAAGTAAGAAATAAATTATTGAATATATGACAAGGACTGATTAATAAAAATATTAATACCAAATACTTAATTAAGTTTTACGTACTACATACATTGGATTATAATTCATCGAAAAAAACCCCGTGGGGTATGGAATAGGGTCCGAACTCGTGGACCCTTCCCCTCCATTGTGTGGGTCACTGTTACATGGTTCACCATAACACCTTGAAAAAATTTAAAGTAGCCGTACCCTCGAAAAGTCTGCCCACTCCTGTTATAAGTTCAATATGTGCATGCTTACGATTTTGTCCAAGGTGATTTGGCAACTTTCTTTCAAATAAGATTGCTTGCAAGCGACCCTTGGTAAATTAAATTAAACCATTCTATGCGAACCTGCAACATTTATATATTGCAGGAGTCAAAGAATGAGATAAACATTTTTATATTCCATTAGATATTAATGATTCTTTTTTTAAGTATCGACTATTTTCTAATTCTCTTTCTTTCGACTATTGCATTAATTCCCATGAATTCTGTAAAATGCTAACGCATTTTATAGAATGCCTACTTTTCATACATACACACATTGCCGGCTACAAATACATTTCATACTACATACATTTCACAAATACATTAACGCTACAATATTTTTCGGAAAATATATATGTTAGCAATTTGCTCAACTTCTCGGCGAAAACTTCACACATGTTGCAACCCCCTCCCCTGTCTTTTTTGAGACTCGGCTAAAGGTGTGGGAGGAAGTAAAGGACGACTCGACATAATAATTTTTAATTATTTATTCAACACACTAATTAACTCATTCACAAATCATTTGATCAGGTTAAAAAAGTTATTTCCAAGTAGAGAGCAGAGGTTTTGTAACGAGAGTCGCGGTTCGGTGAATACTTCTAGTAAATTGATCTACTTTTAAGGAATGTAATATTTGATTTATACGGTATTAATGTGACTAATTGTCACTTGAATCTCTTTAATAACTTGAATACCAAAACACGCTATCAATATAACTAATACCTGAATTGTAGATAGTCTTCCTTTCTTCTACTTCTTAATAGTTCAATCTCTTGATAACTTTAATTAAATATCAATTTTCCTCTATATAACTATCTATCTCTTTGTCTCCTTCTATATCTCTCTATATTTCTTATAACTCTCTTCAATCTAACTTCTTTCTAATTTCATAATTTTAATTTTGTTTTAAAATTCGTGTTTCTATTGGCTTTTTATTTTATTATTAACTCTTAAAGTGTTTAATTCTTTTAGATTTCAAGAAACAAAATACTCATTTCTTCTTCAAGTAATTCGAAAGTGTTGCAGAATTAAAGTTGTGGAATGCAGCATTGACTTGTGATTTCCGTGAATTTGACATGTAAGTCTCTTCAGTGCTACATTTTCTTTCTTTCTTTTCTTCTTGAATATATATGTAATAATTTATTTATTATGGTAATATATATATATGCGTGTAGGAGTCACATTTTCATAATCATATTTTTTATAGCTTTAATTTTTACTCTAAAGAAACCGTTAGAAAACAGGGTAATATTTTTTAAAAAATTTTTAAAAATCTTTTGAAATTATTTTCCACTAGTTTACCATGTTAAAAATTTACTTCAGTGTTAGAGTTATAATATTCGCAACATGAAACTACAGGAAAGCTATTGACGACAGATTTCGTAATTTTGAATTACGGAAAGGTGACGAGAACGACATATGAGTGGGCTCTCCAAACTTTCACACCGCCCTAACGGCAGGACGTTTAAGCCTCGACATCTTTAACGTGCATCGTCTTGTGTAAGCGGTGAATCTTCAGCGGTAATAGGTTCGAAATCACGAACCAAACGCCACTAGTCCTTTACCTTAGCCACTAGGCTCACGTGTCACCCGATTGAACATGAAAACTAATATTAGATTGCTTTGATTTAAATGTGTTCTTGACTGCTTAAAATGTTTTGTTCTTTTAGGGGTCGTAAACAAAAGAAAACAACATGAAATAGAAAGGCATGGAGTGTGATACCGATAGTATGCGCAATTGTTTTTTGAGCAATCAGATACTTCAGTATTGCATTTTATGTCTTTCATAATCTTCGTTTCTATATCCTCGATAAGGATCGAACTCATGAAACTCCAGCCAAGAGTCCTTGACCTAAGCGACTAGCCTAAACTTCCAGGGATCGACTTTGGTAGAGTAAACGAAGTCATTCATACAAGACCTGCATCGTTTAAATGTTGTAGTTTATTAAGAATTAATTATTCTTATTTGTAAATATATTACTGATTTTTCTTTCCTGTAACTATCTTCTTTTGTGTAATTTATTTAGAATTAATGAAATTCTATTAGCTATTTAGAATGTTCATTTGGGTATATCTCTTTCTCTGTGTCCATCTCTTTACATACAGAAGTTCCCAACAATACCGCTGACTGGAACAAAATTAGCGCTGAATTTTTACTGGAACATTAAAAGTGCAACGAAGGAATAAATGGAGAGGTAGGAGACATTCTTTTGTAACTGAAAATAGTATTCCTCCAAATTCTTCTTCTATTTCTCCGTAAAAACAACCCTCTGCTAACTTCATAACAAGAGGTTTAATTAAAGTTGATAAAATATTCTATTAGATGTCACACACAATCTCTCTATCTCTCGTTTTAATAAGTAATGTGGGTTTATTTTTTTTTTTTGCGGGGGATGGGGTGTAAGGTAGATCGCCTCCACGTGGTGCGCCCCAGGTAACGCTAAATGATCTACAACAGAAGGAGTGCTTTGAAGTTATTTCTGCTGTCATTGTCAGTCTTGAATGCACAGCACTTACTACTGTACCCCCCGCAAATATTCTCGAAAGTAATATTCTTCTCCCGTCATAGGCAATTGCTCACTCAAGTAGATACAGCCAAAGGTATATCAAGTGAAAAATATGACATGCCTTTTCGTGAAAAAAAATGAAACGTAATTTAAAATGAAATTTAAGCGTACAATGTTGAAAGAAGTTATATTTACAACTTTTGTTCCTTAATAAAAATCTTAAACTTTTTTAATAATTTTTTTAATGTGTGCAATTTTAGTGACGTTCATTTAATGATCCTGTTTAGCCTGTTTTAACAAAAAAAAAAGTTCAATTCAAAGTACAGGTACTTTTTTTTCTATGAGAAACAATTTTTTTCCCTTCAAACGTTTTTTAGATCTCTAGTTTTGTTTAACCGATTTTTAATAAAAGATCTCTGTGGGACCTTTTTCATCATATTTTGGAATATTGTATGTATTTTTAAAGAACAAAAGATTTTTTTAAATAGTAGTTTAATAATAATGTTTTTAAATAGTTCATTAAGATGCATTCGTCATCCTAGTTATAATACACAATACCTAAGAAAAATATATAACGATTCTCCTATTTAATAATTACTGAAAACCTCCGTTTTTTCTGTAAAATGCTAATGCATTTTATAGAACGTTTCATGCAAACACACATCGCCGGCTATAACTACATATTCTATTTTTAAGATTTATTTATGTATTAAATTTCTTATTTTTGGAAAAAATATATGTTAGCAGTTTGTTCAACTTCTAGATGAAAATTCGTACATGTTGTAACCCCCACCCTCCCCTGTATACTCATAGACCAGCCTAAAGGTGTGGGAGAAAGTGAAGGACGACTTGACATGATAATATCTAAATTATTAATTCAGCCCTCTAATTAACTCAAACACAAATCAATTGATCAGATTGAATATGATATTTCCAAGTAGAGAGAGCAGAGTTTTTGTGACGAGAGTCGCGTGTTCGGAGAATACTTTTAATAAATCGATCTACTTTTAATGATTCTAATATCTGATTTACATGGTAGTTTTGTGACTAATAGTCACTTGAATCTCTTTAATAATTTAAATACCAAAACAAGCTATCAATATGACTAATACCTAAATTATAGATAGCCTTCTCCTTTCTTCTGCTTCTTAATATTTCAATCTCTTGATAACTTCAATTAAATATCTATATAACTATCCATCGCTTTATCTCACTTTATATTCCTCTATCTCTCTTCTATCTATCTAACTTCTATTTTTTAAAATTTTAATTTTGTTTTTGAATTTGTATTTCTATTGGCTTTTTTTTATTATTAACTTTTAAAGTGTTTAATTCTTTTAGATTTCATGAAACAAAATACTCCATTTCTTCTTCAAGTCCTTCGAAGGAGTTGCAGAAACAAAGTTGTGGAATGTAGCATTGATTTGTGATTTCCGT
This sequence comes from Trichonephila clavata, assembly GCA_019973975.1. Taxonomy (NCBI): domain Eukaryota; kingdom Metazoa; phylum Arthropoda; class Arachnida; order Araneae; family Nephilidae; genus Trichonephila; species Trichonephila clavata. Next base: position 17,731 of record BMAO01012886.1, read on the forward strand.
GAATTTGACACGTAGCTCATGTCAATGCTCCAATTTACTTCTTTCTTTTCTACTTGAATGGGATTGTGTGATCATTAATTTAAGAAACCTGCTAAGGAAAATATGGTAAGTAAATACTTTTTTAAAATCTGTGAAAATCTTCATATTATCATACGATATGTATTTTCTTTTCCCTTTTTAAATTTTTCATTATCATCATCATATCTGGCAAGACAGCCCCTCGTGAGCCTGTGCCTTTATTTGAAGATTTCTCCCTAATGACAAATTGTTTACTTTTTTTTAAAAAATTTTTTTATTATTTGACAAATAGAACATCGGATGATGTTTGCTTGTTTACTAATGATCTCCTTTTTTTCAAGCTACACGATGGTTATTGAACTTGGAATTCGTAAAGTTGAACCTCGATCAATTGACGAGGACAACACCTGAGTTTGCACCATCAGACTTTAAACTTCTCATTAAATTCACGTGAGAATTTTATGTTGGATGTGTTTGGTGTCTATATTTGTAAGAGAGAAGGAGACAATGCTTACAATTCTTTAATTCTGGAAATATCCCCTTTTTTAAATTTATGTTTTCTACATAGGGGGAATCCTTTTGCAGCATATTAAAATAATTTTAAAATTTATAATTAATATTTTTCCTTAGTTTTATATCATTCCTAAATTAAATTGAAGAAAAGAAAAGAAACAGAAAATTTTTTAAGATGTTCTATTATTTAAGTTTCATAAATATTTTAACTTTTTTTCTGGAATAGAAATCTTTTGAAATATAAAGCAGTAGAGTGAGGGTACGCAGTAGATTAACAGCGAAAGGCCCCCCCTCGCAAAGTTAGGCTTGGGGCCCAAAGCTGGATCTAACAAAGGGTTTGCTAGGTGTCAGTCAGGCTTTGGGCCCCATAGAACACTGGGACACATGAATACGGGAATTGCGAGAGTGTACGTTATGCGACTGGGGTAGGGAGTTTCTTGTAAATGATTTTTCAATGCAGTGTGTCACCTGCTTCATTCTGCATCATTGATATCGGATTATTGGACTTAGAGAAGTAGGATTATCCTATCGCGCAATAGAAGCTCGTGTGCAATGGAACAGTTCCAAAGTGATGTGAGTTTGGAAGCAGTGGACCGAAGAGTACCGTACAACTCGAAAAACTGGGAGTGGACGACGGAAGGTGACGTCAGCGCATGATGATCGGTATCTTCTCCGGATGGCGGCGAATGACCGTACAGTTTCTTCCAGGCAGTTGGCAGCTACAAGTGCACTAATGTCGGCCTCGTCAGTTTGTCGACGTCTGGTGCTCCGTGAATAAGGTGCAAGGGTGCCCTTATACATGACCCCCCCCCCACGGCAAACCATCGATTACTGCGTTTGCAATGGGCTCATGAGCACAGAGCCTGACAAGATGATTGGTAACAAGTTGTTGTTTTTCAGTTGAATCACGCTTATATTTGTCGGACCATGATGACCGCATTCGTGTTAGACTCTATGCCGGTGAACGCTGCCTTCCAGAGTGCGTTTTCGAGCAAAATAGCTATCTAAAACCCGGATATATGGTTTTGGGTGCGATTTTGTATCATGGGCAATCCGATTTGCTACGAATTGAGAGTAATCTTAATAGCAACAGGTACGTTCGTGAAGTGCTACTTTCCGAAGTCATTCCCTTATTTCAAGGCGTCCCTGGAGCTATCTTTCAGCAGGATAATGCACACCCACACTGATTGTTTGAGAAGTCTGTTGAGCCCAACACATGTTACTTTTTCCTTGGCCTGCTTATTCACTGGCTATGCGGGCTATTGAGCATGTCTGGGATTTGTTTGGTCGGTGTCTCACTCATGATCCACGTCAGCTTCAAAAGACGAACTTTTGTTGCGCATAAAAGCAATATGGAATTCCCTTCAACAGCCAGACATTCAAAATTTGTTTGACTTCATGCCACGCCGTATAGAAGCACTTCTTGCAGAGCGTAGTAGGTACACTTAATACTGATTTCCGACACTTAATATTGTTTTTTATGTATTGAAAATGTCTTCATTTATTTGTACTAATACAAGTCGTTTGTGCATTAATTTTATTTAATTTTGATGATTCATTTTTTAACAACAGCAGTATGTATTAGATGATTTTTGCTTATTCTGAAGAAATCGCTAAGAAATTTTAACCATATTTTCTCCGTATGTGTATACATATGTATTATGAATACATATATATATATATATAAATAGGCTTCCATTTTTTTTATTGTAAATTGTTTGCATGTAGTTTAAAGATAGAACACTCACAAAACAGTAAAGTGTTTCTACCTTTTCTGTCTTTTACTGGTCTGCGATGTATTTTCTATAAGTGACCACTTTAAATATATATAGAACAATATTTTTAAACTTCACCTATAATTTAATATAAGCCAATCATGATTATTTTGATTTTATTGCAATACGCAGGAAGGCTATGGCTATTGCCCAGGGCCTCAAGAAGTCTTAAGACGTACCTGCTTGTGCACATGTCGCTAGAGGTTGCTAATGGAGAGATAAGGTTATTTTATTAAAAGATAATGTGTGGATATAAATGAACGATCTCTTTTTCTCTCTTGCTGGTGCTAAAGAATTTAAGGTAAAAATTCTGTGAATCTTACGAAAGGAATGTAGGACTTCGTTATCCTTTTCCCATACCATTAAGAAGTTTAAGAAACATTTGCTTATTTAAGGATAAATTTATAAAATGTCAGTATATTGTTCAAGTGACTGAATTTAAGTACTTAGGCATAATTGTAAATAATAGTGACGGCATAAAAATTGAAATCAAAAATAGAATCAAAATGGCTAACAAATGTCATCACTAATTGCGAAACCAAATTAAATCTAAATACATTATTAGAAAAAAAAAATACAATTATGCAATCTTTTGTAAGAACAATTGCTTTATACGGCAACGTATGCTGGACAATTAACAAAGAAGACGAAGTGAAACTAATGACTTTCGAGATAGAAATCTAGAGAAAAAATTTTGGTGCAGTTAGAGAAAATGTAATCTGAAGAATACAATACAACCATGAATTGCTATCGAAATACTGAGAACCCAACATAGTCTAAGTGATCGAGGCTTTCCAAATAAAGTGGCTGGGACATGTATTTCGATAAAGCAATAAAAATCCGTTTAAGAATATGTCCTTCCAAACTCCATAGGAAAAGAAGAGGACCGAGAAGAAGTTTGATGGATGAAGTAGAAAAGTAGTTGAAGAATTTGGGAGTGAACCGAAGGAAAAATAGGGCATGGAATAGAACAAGATGGTGTAAGCTGTCTGGGACAGCCTTGGCCGGTAACCGGTTTGTAGAGCTCGGAAAGAAGTATATTCATGATTTCTCACCGCATAAGTTTCATAAAATTTTTAGCAGGTTTTCTGAAGATATTTTTAATGTTTTTAAATCTAAAGTTTTAAGGCTGTTGAGCTTAATATGCAAATAAGCTTTAATTTATGTATTTGCAATGTTGTTTTATTCTTTTTCACGCGTGATCGCCTGTGTAGGTGTGTGTATTAGGCCTGAGTTCTGTAAAAGAATTGCATACTAGAAACAATGCTTGCAATTTGATTATCTGGTTTTAAATTGCGTCGCACATTTAAGCGACACGAATATCATTGGTGACGAACTTCGTTATTTTGAGCCATGGCCAAGTGGCAAAGACGAAACCCTAGAAGGCACCACTTCTCTAATGTCCCACACCACTCAAACGATCGGACTTTGAGCTTCAACAAATTTAAAGTGCATCAGCCCTCTAGATGGCGGGATTTTACTGATTCTAGGACTCAAACCATCGACAGAACAACGCTGGAGACGATTTCGTGACTACAGTGTTACCACGACTTCCCAATGTTTCCGGAGTTTTTTACTACAGATATTCCGACATTAGAATAAAAGAAGAAATAATTTCTTATAGATTTTAATTTCTTTTAAAAAGTTGACACGTAGGAATCAAATGCTAAATCTAACTCTTCACTTGCTCTTAGACACCTAACTCAAATGTACAACTTAATTTTCTTTTTTTAAGATCTATTCAAATACAATGTTTTTTTTTAAAAAAGTATATTTCTTAAGTAATGTAATTTTTTAAACTATTTAGTTGTTTTCTCTGATATATATATATATATATATATATATATATATATATATATACCTTTAAAAATGATAGTTAAATTAAATTGAGGAATTGAAAGTAATAAATATTTTTAAGCCCCTGATTGTTTCTAGTGTTGTTGGTTTTATTCCGTGTATCCTCGAAGTAGATTGTATTTCGTAAAAGCATTTAATAAACCATGTACACTGACAGAAACAATTAACAAGTACTAGTAAAAATTTTCTTTTCATATATCAGTCTTTCTCTTCATTTTTCCATATGCCTTAAAAGTTTTAACCGTATTCAGCTTCTTTGTTTTTAATATAAACAATGGTTATCAGCCCTGCGTTCAATACATGGATACCTTTGCACAAAATACTTTTTTAAATCAACGTTGCTTACATAAAAAAAATCAGAACTTTTCTTTATTTCTCCTATATTCTAAGATATATTTCTATAAAAGTTTCTCCATATATTTTGGAGTTAATTGGAGTTTCTATTTTGGAATACTCAGATGCCAATTTTTCTGAAATATTCGAATAATTTTACTGTTTCCGCTGCATAATTAAAACTTCTAATATTGTCTCTGCTACTAAAATTTCCAGAATTTTATTCTTTACTAAAAATTATAAATGTTACGAACAAAGTTGAAATCTGGCATTCTGTATTTTATCCAAGCATTTTATAGAATGCCGGTTCTCTCCTTCACAGCATCTGTATTTGTGTAATTCAAAGGCTTTGACAATTCCTAGCCCATGGATTGTTAAAAGTTCTCTTCATGTAGAAGAACATTCTAATTAACCGAAATTGTATACTTTCTTTACTAAGAATTTCATTAAAGCGGAACAGAAGAGTACTGGTTCTTCTTGTTGACTGTTTTGTATTCACTCATAGTTTTTAGTAAGTTAATGTGTTAAAGCATAAACAATTTGGTTATTACAACTGAAATTGTAAAATGGATAAAACGTGAACAAATCACATCCTGTGGAGATAGTAAATTTTCTTCTTCACAATCTTAATGAAGTATTTTAAATACGAATATATAATCGGGCTTTTTTTTCAAAAAAAAATTAAAATTGTTTGCGTGTTGTAGAACTAGTTAAGTAGTAATTTAAGTTTAACTAGCATGATATGCCTATAGTGCTTTCTAGAGTAATATTTTAAAAATGGATGAAAATGCATTTTGTGTTGACTTATTGTATAAGATCAGTTATCAAGAGTAATTGAGATTTGTTATTATTTATTTCTTAGTTAGAAAGGAAAAGTAAATATACCAAATAAATAGTTTATTCGCCTAGATCTATTTTATTTTTAAGTTTAAAAATAGATTAAAGGGATCCAATTAAAATTAAAATTTCCAATTCATGCTCGACCTTATTCTTGCGAATTATCGAAAGTTTGGAATTAAAAACATGGTGAATTAATCTTTGAAGATCATGTTCTATAACCTAATAAATCGAGGGAATAAAAGGATGTAAATGCTTCAATTTAGAGAGTCTGTTATTATGCATTTACTTCATGGCGGCGACAGCAATGCATGAGAAAGCAGCAACTAAATTACAAATGCAACTGATTTTCAATACTTAAAACTTTGTCATCCCCCCCGCCCAAAAAAAAAAACAGTCTACAAAGTTATATCGGATGATTACAATGCAAAGGAAAAAACAAAAAGTAAAAAAACCCTTTTTAAAAAATAAGCTTTTATTTCAGAGCGCTAAAAAGAATAAAATAAACTTTTCCTTTAAAACCGTTTTCACTATCAACTTATAACGTCATTACACAATTTATATGATACAAAAACTTGTCGCAAGATATAAGTACTCGTATTTACTTAGTTTGAATTTTTTAAAAATTAAAATCAATCATATCAAGTTATTTAATTTCCTTTTTTTCAGCACAGATAAATTTCGCGACAAGTATTTATATGATATAACATCTGTAAGGACGTTATAAGTTGATAGTAAAAAAAGTTTTAAAGAAAAAGTTTACTTTATTCTTTATAGCGCGTTTAAATAAAAGCTTGTTTTTAAAAAGTTTGTTACTTTTAATTTATGTTTTGCTCTTTAGTTATAGCTTGACAGGTTTCTCAACCTGTTCATCTCATTGAACGCGGCTTCCCCATCACTGGTTAAGCTGAATCAATTCTCGCAAAAAGGGTGTTAGACGAAACACACAAAAAAGTATTTAAAATCCGTAATTTTTAACCTAATCTTTTAATCTTCAAACAGATATTGGGTAATAATGTTCTACACACAAAAAATAAGTTTCGTGAGATTATCTTCATAAATGAAGAAGTTATTAAAGTTTAATTAAAATTTTGAGTATCTTTTGAAATATCGTAAACAAAAAAATTTTCGACATTTTATTTTTTAAATGACTGATTCTAAAAGAACAAAATATGAGCTGTTTTAGTACGGAATGTCGATATATTTAAACAAAAATAATTTATGCACAATGATTTAGACATCATTTTCGTGAAAACGTATCGATCTTGACTCATTAAAAAAATCGTAAAAAATACAAATATTATTATTTTGAAAAAAAGAATTATACCGTAGTGGCGAAACAAATGATCTTTCCGATTGTGTAATTATTTTTTGTCGGAGTTAAAAAAAAAACTAGATTGCTGTTTAAATAACGTCAAAAACTCAGAAAAAAATCCCTTCTTGGTTCTTCATTTTGCGTCGCTGAGCATAGCAGAATAAACAGAGCACAAAAGTAAAACAAATATGAGTTTTAAAGTTTTTAATTAATATCTTTTTAACTGATAGCAATATCGGGATATAAATGGTTAAAACATGCATTGTCATCCAAGTTAAAGGTGTATACAAAATTTCAGCTCAAACGGTTGAAGATATCAGCGTCAAAATTGATTTGCAAGATTCTACCCGAACAAATTTTATACATACAGTGTGAGTTAAATAAAAGCTTGTAAAAATGGCCAGTATAGACCAGGATTTTGTCCAGTGTGTCAAAAAAATCCCCCAATCTTTGCATTGATCCTTGTTTTAAAGCTCATCACATACACAGCAATAACTATAAAAATATTTTGTAATTTTAGCAATACATTCATATATATGTATAATTTTTATAAAAAGGATATTTTATATAGAGTATTAGATCGACAAATTTTCAACAAAGTGAACAAATTTTTTTTCAAATAAACATTCTTAAACATTAGATATAGCACAATTTTGCATGAAATTGTAAAGGAAATTTAAACCACTAAATTAAAAAATTTTATAATTTTTATAAATTTATTTTTTAAGGTTTCATTTCATTCATTTTATGAATTGTTATGTTTGCAAAATCCCTACACAATTTTATAGCTATTTATGCAGTGGATTTTATGCAAAATGTACTTAAAGGTAAGAACATGCCTTGATAAAAAAAAATAGTTATTAATTAAATATTGCTCATACAGATTTATTTGTAAATTAAAATGGAATTTTTTTAACAGGTACAGAAATATGCAGATAATTCAATGTAAAAATTTTACTTCTATTGGTTTTAATTTATGTAAGTGAGAACCATTTATAATTGGTGCAAATAAAGTTCACTTTTCCTTTTCACAGACGTCCCAGTTACCTTAAAAGCAAAGAGGAAGAATATGATTTATCTCGCAATATATTCATATATAATTTTTGTGAGTGAGTAATTGCTTTTAATTTATATAAAATTGCTTTTAAAACTCATTTCTTTCTCAATTTTCAATTTGCAGCGTGAGATTTACTGGAGGATAATTAATTAAAATATCTCTCAGACATATTTGATGCATTTTGCTTTTCTTGTCCCTTTTTTTCCAATTTATTATATTGTAAAATTTTTTGTATTTTTTCACATAATGTCATTTAACAAATTATTTCTCATATTTATCTTTCTAATATTCTTATATCTTTCACTGCGGTGGCCGAGGAACTCTGTATAGAATAATGATAAACCTTTTAGTCTGAAGATTTAGAAATTTACTTTCTGAATAAGAATAAATTAAAATATTGATGAAAATGATATGTGAGAGGCAAGTACTCAAAAGCACTAGACATTTTAGTTTTGTGTGGATGAGATATGGAGACATTTTAGAGTAGGGGTCGGTAACCCTTTAGCTGTGGCGTGCCAATCCAATCTACCAATTTGATTCCGCGTGCCAGACAGTAGGACATTTTTGAAAACATTGGATTTCCACAATAATGCAGTAAGAGTTAGAGAATACAGGTAAATAATATAGATTTACATTTCTAAAATATATTAATTTTGTTTAATTTAAAGATATTTATTAACAATAAATGAAATATCATAAAACATAACTATTTCTTTAACAAAAATTTTAAAAAAAATTAAATTGAAAATATATTAAGTTATTTTAAACATATTTATTAAAATTAGAAATATATATATATAAAACATAAAATATAAGTATTTCCTTTCATTATGGTTAAATAAAAGGATAAACAAAAACTTTAATAAATACTTAGTGCTTGCTGCACTCTATTTTCTTCTCGCAAAATCAGGGCTATAATTTGTGACTTTCGATTTCCTCGATTTTAAGCATTCTGTTGTTAAACAATTTTTTTGCGAACTTGAAATATTTTTTGTATTAGGAAAAATTTTTACTTAGATATATAGAACAAATGTGGAAAGCTAAGTAAATGCAATTTACTCTCTTCAAACAATTAAATCTCTCCAGCAATGACATTGAATAATTTATAAAATAGATGTAAATTTATCTTTAGAGTTATATTTCAGATTTTTTGCATACTTCCTTCAATGTCCATAATTCTGAAGATGTTTGTCAAGAAAATTCCTTAGAAATTTATCAACTTCCAACCACACAAAAATTGACAAATTTATAGAGTAGTGCAGAGTGGCAGTGAAAATCGTACCGCGTGCCACATGTAGCATGCGTGCCATATGTTGCTGAAAACTGCTTTAGAGTATACCCACAAATTCTTTCTCAGATTAGCAATGCCATAAAAAGACACTTCTCAAAATCTAGTTTATTTCTTAATTTTTTTAAAAAGGTACAGGAATTACAATTCTGTGGGGTACGAGAGGGATCCTTTATTTTCTCATTAAAGAATGCTGTCAAGAAAGCAAGACCCACCAAAGTTCTACCTTCTGAAAATAAATCCGATGAAGAAAAACTTCTCGAAGAGTAAAATGAACATTTATTTATTTCATTTTATTTCCTTAACTTAAGTTTGGAATGTATTTTCTCTTGAAAGACTGCGTATATTGCATAACCTCTTTGTGTTCTCGTTCCTTTATATTCTCCTACTCTTTAATCTCTTTAGTGATTCCGCAGGTTTACAAGAAGACTACATGAAGGTTTCGAAAATACTGCAAAGATATTTTAAGGAAAGTTTGTTGTTTGGTATGAAATTTGACGTTATCAGACGCTGAACTTTTCTTAATATTTCTTCGCAATAACATTCATTTCATAGGAAAAATGTCGAGACAAATTGTGTAAGTAAATATTTTGCTATTTTTTTAATTTGAATGCTCAACCCTTAAAATTTTTGATTACTTTAAACACAGAGTTTCTCAAATTGTGGGGCGCGTCCCCCTAGGAGGGCGTGACAACCCTACGAAGTGGGAACTAGCATATTAAAAAGTCGAAAATAAAAAATAAATTTAAAAAATATATTAATTTACTGAAAGTAAACAAAAAAATACATTCTCTGACATATAAAAGATCAAAAACACAATTATACTAATATAAAACACTTATATATCAGTACTACGCAATGTAAACTAATTTATAACAATATTTAGTGTTAAGAACACAAGTTCAATAATTATTAATGATCCCATTGGCTTATCAAACATAAAATTATATACAAAAATGAACACTTATGTTGTTAATTTGTACAGTTTTTAATAAACCCTTTAATTTCGAACATTAATTTAATTTCTGAAGAAAATTGCAAAAAAATGAATTAAATCACTTGTTTCGCAAATATACACACTGTGCGTGTAACTTAATATTACCCAGTCATGCTTTTTTACTGGTTTTCATTTCCTTTTGGGGAGTAAGCACTATTGGAGAATGTTAAATTTTTGACGTCTTTCTTCGAATTTAAGCTAGGAAATACTTCTACACAACGCGAACAATTGAATTTTGAGCTGGAAAATTTTTCCTTCATCAGCCGCTCTACATCACAGGTCCAAATCTTCAGTCGAAGAAGGACTCCAACCAATGGCTCAAAAACAGCCAAAAATTTTAGCAGCCAATTCAATTTGTCATCTGCAAGGTAGAGTATGATTAGTTTTAGAGTTAGAGTTCTTACAGCAACAGTATAACATTTAAATTTTACTATGTACTTTCCCAATAATTTATTTTCCCTTAAGATCTCAAGCAAAGGTTGGCATACTTCACTCAATTACGATAAAATTTTATAAGAAATATTTCTATTTAATTATATTTTTGTTTAGCACTAATAAGTATAAGTAGAGCTTATACACAAAAAATATGTATTAATAGAACAACCAAAAAATATTAAAAAATTAAACATATACAAAAAGTATGAATTTTTATTTATTTACCACGGTAATATATATATATAAAACTATAAACATTACTAAATACTGTTTAATTCAAAAATACCTAATTAATTTTATTAATAGATATTTGAATAAAGAAATATTAAATTTCCATAGTTTTAACAGGTTATTATTATACATTTATTATTCTTCCTAAATAGTTTTAGATACCCCCAATTTCTAATTTTAGATAAAATTAATTTTTTAAAATTTATTATAACTTTTAAATCATATAATCTTAGAGTCTCTAAGATAATGGTAGTATGTTTACAATTTTTATTTCATTATTTCTATTCTTTTCATACTTTTGCTAAGTGCTATTTTTCAGCCATTGCTTTGCTTTGAATTTGTATTTGGGTCCAGAATCTGACAATGACTGGTTTATTGTACTCAGATTTAGCGCGTATTTCTGTATGTTCTGTATTTTTGTATGCAATTTTTAGGTAAGTTACCTTTTTCTCATAATGGATTTAGATTTCTTATCCATTATTTCCGATTGGTTTTTGCTCGGTATTATTAACAGAAAGGGGGAAGGTTGGCTGGCCAAAAAACATGTTCAACCCCACCTTTATATAGAAAAATTTTTTTAAGAAATTTTTTTTGTATATAAGCTGTCCTAAGTTAACAATGTTGATAATACTGTAGCATCCATTCTTTTATATTTGACTGTTATTTTAATTTTTCATATCTCCTTTTAAATTCTGTTGTCTGGTTATCTTGCAATTATACAATTCTTTTCAGTTTTAATCATTTAATACATCTCTCTCATGTAGAGAAATTTTGATTATATATATATATAAATCAAAAAAAAAAATTTTTTGTGACCGGTTAGAAAACTTTTTGAATGAGGTCTAGCTTGCATCTAGTATTACATATTTAAACTCGAATATAAGAATATTGATCTTTTGGGTTACAACGTGGCATTAGTAGGAGTAATGAATGATGTAGGAGTTAAGATTGATGTAGGAGAAATGAAAAATTGTTAAGAAATTCAAATACCGTTTATCAAATTCATTTATTAATAGGATGATTTGGGGTGAGTTTTTTTGATGATATACGTAATCTATTTTGGTGTTGTTCGGTATTTAATTTTTGAATATACTACATTCTTGATTTGAATTTTCAAACGTTTGAGGTTTTTTCATTCTATACAACCATTTCAAAGATCGGTGTATAATCTTTGATGTTTTATGGTTGTTTTATTATGCACATAGTTGTCTTAGCATTTTAACATTTTTAACCGAGGTTGCACTTGGACATTTTATAAATTTTTAAAAATGTTGGATCTTCATTATTTTTATTCACCATTGATATTTTGAAATGGGATGTCGTACTCTAGGATTCATATGATTTCGAATATTTGCTTAATTATAATTGTGTGATTTATTTTATATATATTTAAATATACATATATATATATACATATATATGTATGTATGTATGTATATATACACACATATATATGTATTTATATACACATATATATATGTATATATATATTAATATATGTTATATATACTGTTCTTTCAAGGGCAGCAAGCACCTAAGACTATTGTCTCTCTCATATCTTTAGATTATATCACTCATTTATGGTAAGAAATTTACTTAGGATATTGATGTTTGATTAAATTTTTGTTTAACATTAATAATTATCATTATAGAATAAATACCAAGGGACTAAATAGTAATAGAACTATAAAAAAAAAGTAAAAAGCGCGCATTCCTTGTTCATAAAATTATCATTTATTTATCATGGTGTCTATGTTTTTGTGTATAGGGGGTGTTCAAAAGAGAGGCTAAAAATTATGAAAATTTTAACAGTTTCCATCAAAGTTCTCTTAAGTTATTTAAACTTTTATTACAGTTAAACCTTTCGAGACATATTAAAGTGCTTGATTTTAAGTTTAAAAACTGTTATTACTCTTTTTGCTTAGTTTTATTGTATTACCAACTGAACCTGTAGAAAGATATTAAAATGCTTTTATTTAAGATGATTTTACTTTTTGCCTTCGTAATTAAGTTTCATTTGAAGATCATCCTTAATGTTAGAAGTAGAAAGACATAAAGGATAGCACCGATTTACTTGCAGATAGGTTTGACACTGCAGTGGGTTGGGTGCTTTACTTTATGTCTTTTAGACGCATCGTATATTGTGATTCAAATTTTTCTAAAGAAAATGGTAAGGAATTAATTAAATCACTTGTTTCACAAATATATACAGTGTGCGTGTAACTTTACATTAACATGTTATGTTTTTTTACTTGTTTTCTTTCAGTTTGTGGCATAAGACCTAATGCAGAATGGTAAATTATTGTCGTCACTCTTTGAACCTCTACAAAGAAAACTTCTACAAAAAGTCTACATGATAACTTTGAGTCTAGAAAGAGTTATCCTACATCATTTACTCTACATTGCAGGTCCAGGTCTGCAGTGGAATAAAACACTCCAAACAAAGGCTCAAAGCCGCCGGCCACTACCTAGCAGCCAATTCTATTTGTCATCTGTAAAGTTTTAGAGGTTAGAGTTTATAAAGAAAGGTTAAAGTTTCCAATTTTTAGTATGAATTATCCGAATTAATTATTTTTACTTAACCCCTAAAGTAATTCGATCAAACTACATCACTCACATTTATGATAAGAAATTATTAGAGATATTGCTTTTTGGTTATATTTTTGCTTAGCACTAATAAGTATATAAGTAGACATTATATACAAAAAATATGTATTAGTAGAATTACCAAAAAGTGAAACATGTACCAAGTTTATCTAATAAGATGAGTGGCATTCCCCACTTCAAACTTTCATGCCACACCAACGGCAGGACGTTTAAGCCTCGACATATTTAACGTGCATCGGTCTTGTGTACACGGTGAATCTTCAGCGGTAATAGGCTCGAAATCAAGACCCGACAGTCCTTGACCTTAACCACTAGGCTCCCGCGGCCACCCAATTGAACATGAAAATTAATATTAGATTGCTTTTATTTAAATGTAGTCTTGACTGTTTAAAATGTTTTGTTCTTTTAGGGGTCGTAAGAAAAAGAAAACAACTTAAATTAGAAAGGCATGGAGTGTGATACCGATAGTATGCGTAATTGGTTTTTGAGCAATTTGATACTTCGGTATCGCATTTTATGTCTTTCATAAACTTCGTTCCTAGATCCTCGATAAGGATCGAACTCATGAAACTCCAGCCACGAGTCCTTAACCTAAACTACTAACCTAAACTTCCTGGGATTGACCTAGGTAAATTAAACGATGTCATTCATACACTACCTGTATCATTTAAATGTTGCAGTATATTAATAACTGAGCATTCTTAATTGTAATTACATTACGGATTTCTCTTCATTGTGATTATGTTTTGTGATTTATTTAGAATTAATGCTTTTACTTTAGCTATTTAGAATGTTCGTTTAAGTATGTCTCTTTTTCTGTGTCTATCTCTTTACATACAGTAGGACTCAACAACATCGCTGACTGGAACAAAATTAGCGCTGAATTTTGACTGGAATATTAAACATGCAACGAAGGAATAAAAGGAGAGGCTTGAGACATGCTGTCGTAACTGAAAACAGTATGTCTCCAAATTCTTCTTCTATTTTTCCGTAAAAACAACCATCTTCTTACTTCTAAATAGAAGAGAATTATAATTAAATAATAAATCTCTCTCTCATTTGAGTAAGAAATGCGGTTTTTTTTTTTGGGTGGGGATGGGGTGTAATGTAGATCGCCTCCACGTGGTGCACCCCGGGTAACGCTAAATGATCTACAACTGAAGTAGGGCTTTGAAGTTATTTCTGCTGTCATTGTCAGTCTTGAATGCACAGCACTTTCTATTGTGCCCCGCACTATCAAGTTACTACATATATCTCTAACACAGTATGGGGAAAAAAGGGAGCTAATGATAATTGCAGAACATCATCCTAATGGATATATTTCCTGTTAACAGTTGACTTTTTCTTTTCTCCAAAGTTTCTATTTGTCTCTTCTTCTTTAACTGTTTCGTTGTTACTATTTTTGCTTAGTTTTATTGTATTGCCAACTTAACCTGTAGAAAGATATTAAAATGCTTTTATTTAAGATGTTTATCCTTTTTGCGTTCATAATTAAGTTTCATTTGAAGGTAACCCTTAATGTTAGAAGTAGAAAGACGTAAAGGAAAGCCCTAATTGCAATGTAGATACGTTGGACACTGCAGTGGGTCGGGTGCTTTACTTTATGTCTTGCAGACGCATCGTATATTGTGATTCAAATTCTAAAGAAAACGGCAAAGAATATTAATTAATATATAATGCCCAAGGAAAATACGTATATAATGATACTCATATTTAATACTAAATGAAAATGTCCGTGTATTCTGTAAAATGTCAAAATATTTTATTGAAGCCTACGTTTCATATACGCACACATTGATGGCTACAAATATATATTCTATTCTTAAGATTTATTTACATTATTAATTTTTTTCCCAGAAAATATGTGTCAGCAATTTGTTTGACTTGTAGACGGAAACTTCATACGTATGTACGATTTCATTTTCTTAAAAAAATATCTAGTAGAGTTCTTTATACCTATTCTATAAAATTAATTGAAACAATAGAGGAGAGTCATAGTATGTTTTCACTTTTTTATTTCCTTCTTTGAAATTCCTCATTTTTCGTACCACTCAAGTCAAATATTGTTATTCCTCTATATCTATATGCTTTATAAAAATATCTTAATCAGATTCATTTAAGAGCATATTTTATTCTATCATAAAGTAGCGCTTTTTGTATTCGATTAAAATAAAGCGTAACGTATTTTTTCTTTTCTCTAAGGATATGTATATGTAGTATTTTAATTGAATCGGGGAATCTTATTAGTATAAGTCTGGGGAGGGCATAAGTCGGTCAAGATCAACCGGTGGACCACCAAGAAAATTAGGAGTGAACACCTGAAGATTAGTCGTTAGTTATTGTGTATACTGAAATATTCAAGATTGATTGACAGTAGGCAGACTAAGTCTTCTACTAATTATAGTTACGAGAATTAACTTTAGATGAAAATGTTTTTTTAATCTAGTTTGAATTGTGTGATAATAAATGGCACATTAGATATTATTATATTTGTGGCTATTATTATAATATTTGTATTTTGCTTTTTGCTTCAAACGCGTTTTCAAAAAAGGAAGTTTTTCATTTTGTTTACGTAGGTAAGTATGTATTCCGTATTCATTAAGTTCTACTAATTATTCTTGACTTTTTCCTTACCTCCCCACCATCATAACCCTAGACAGTGGGCTTACTCGTGAATATCTGAAAGAGGTCGCGAGGGTCCAGGATCGAATGCCTACCACATTCTCATATCCTACACCAATATGCTATCAAACATGTATTTTTTTTCATTTTGTAGATTGTCAGGAACAAAGAGCAGTAAAAAATAAATTACTAAATAAATTAATTGAATTAATAAATCAGAAATATTAATAACAAATACTTAATTAACTTCGCGTAGTCTATACATGGGATTATAAACGATCGAAAAAAAACCATGGGGGTATGGAGGAGTGTCCGAACTCGTAGCCCCTTCTCACCTTCCCCCCTTTGTGTGGTTCACTGATATTGGGTTGACCGCAACACACCTTGAAAAAATATGAAGTAGCCTCTACCCTGGAAAAGTCTGCCCACCCCTGGTATAAGTAGAATATGTGCATGCTTGCGATTTAATCCAAGGTGACATGGCAACTTTCTTTCAAATAAGATTGCTTGCTGACGTCCTTGGTAATTTAAATCAAACCATTCTATGTGAACCTGCAATATTAATGTGTTACAGGAGTCGAAGAATGAGATAAACATTTTTATTCGATTAGATATTAAAGGTTCTTTTTTTAGGTTTCATCTTTTTTTTGTGATTTCTTTCGACTATTGGATTAAATAAAAAAATTTATTTCGAAACAAATTTATAACTTTATATTGTTTATCTTAATGCAATGGTTCTTAAACTTTTGATCGCCAATACTCTCCCCACCCCCCACCCTCCCTTTATGTATGAGCTGGACATCGCTGACTCCCACAATTTTGAAAACATCTTCCTGACTCCCAAAACATGGCTGACGGATTTAAAAGTTCCTCAATAATCTTAAGACTTCCTCTGATATTTATAACTATTTTCTTCCTTTAAGAAAATAGTAAACATCTAATTTAAAATATTACAAAATACTGCTTTCAAATAATTCTTATTTATATTAATTAAAATTTTTGACTAGAAGGATGTACTGCATTTCTTTTAGTAAAGTTGTTGTATCAGGGATAATATTTGGAATATGCAATCTCAATTCCGGTTCTACTTTTTCCAAACGGTTTCTGCATTTATTTTAAAGATAAAAGAGAGCTGAAAATTTTTTTTGCTGTTCCTTTTTGCTTAAACAGAAGATTTCCGTTAAAGATTAAACACAACATGATTTTTTTTTTGGTGATAAATAATACTTGGAATTTTTTTATTGTTATATTTCTTCAAAGTAAATACTATACACATGTCGATATTGTTTTTTTAGTATTCATAAACTCCTGGTATCTGTTGAATATGTGCATGCTTACGATTTAATCCAAGGTGATATGGCAACTTTCTTTCAAATAAGATTGCTTGCAACCGACCTTGGTAAATTAAATTAAACCATTCTAAGTGAACCTGCAACATTTATATATTGCAGAAGTCAAAGAATGAGATAAACATTTTTATTCCATTAGATATTAATGATTCTTTTTTTAGGTATTATCTATTTTTGTGATTTCTTTCGACTATTGGATTAAACTTAAAATATTTTCTTTCCAAACAAATTTATAATTTCATATTGTTTATCCTAATTTGAAGAATTGTTATTATAATTCTTCAAAGTAAATACTATACACATGTCGATATTGTTTTCTTAGTATTCATAAACTTTTTACAACTTTCTTTTTTTGCTAAATAAGTAAAGAACTAAGAAAGATGAGACGACGTATTACTGAATACGAGACAATTTCTTCCGCACCGCTTGTCAAGAGTTATATATATATATTACTGTGATATATATATATATATATATTTCTGTGCGCTAGAATTCGTCTTGTTCTATCATCTTTTCATCTAGGTCCAAGCGTGGAGAAAGAAGTAACAAACAGGTAAGAGGGGAGAAGAAAGTACAGAAACAGCGAGGTATTCATATTTTTTTTAATAAGTTAATCATATTTCCCACTATTTATTTATAGTACTTCTATGTGCTTAACAATGGTTTAAAAACAACTGTTTATTAAAAATATCTAGATTTTTCTTAAAAAGTAAACAGAATCCATATTTTTTGCAGCTTATACATATATTTTTTAGCTTATGACATAATCTTTCTACATTTAAGGCACAGAAACACAAAGGAATGGAAATTGCATCAAAGTCGTTAAAATCGAAATTGATTAATATCTGTCTGTGATTGTCTTTTTATTTCTTGGTTGCAACAAGGGCAAATCTCCAGTTAAATTAACAGTTTACACTAAACATTTTATAGAAATTAAGAACAGATTATTACAGTGAATCTTTTAGTGTTATAATTTAAGGTACTGTATTAGTTATTCAATATTTAATCTAGAATTTAATACTTAATTTTGTATAATTATTGCTCCTTTCCGTGTTAATTATACGAATTCAGAATAACTAACACGAATTTAATTGTGAATTGGTAGAGTTCTCAATTAAACAAAAAATTGTAAACCTGATTAATTTTACTTTAGACTGTGATATTCCATGAATCCACGCAGAATATTGGAGAGAATGTGTGTGAAATGCCCTATGGTAATTGTTCAGTCTAGAATTTCCTTTGCATAGAGTAAATGATTATTTTAGTATAAATAGAGTAATGATTATTAATTTTTTATATAAATGTATTGATTAAGTTATAATACGTGTGTGTGAACCAAGACTATTGAAAAGTGGTTACAGTCCAGTTCTGAGTAAGTGAATGGATTTCAACGTCCCACTATTTAGCTACTCGAGGGCTTTTGGCGACAGACCTTGTAATTGTGAATCATGGTCAGGTGACGAGGACGACACCTGAGCTGGCAACTTTTCTCCTCACCCACGGGAGAAAGTTCAAGCCTCGACATATTTAACGTACATCGCACTCCTACACGTGTTTTGAAGTTTACTAAACTCGAACTCACACACACGACACACACCAACTACGAGTCCATTACCTTGACCTCCAGGCTACCGCAGTCACATAGTCTACTTCTGAATTAAATTTATTGAGCAATACAACATAAAAAAGTAAAAATAACTAGTAATAATTTTATTTTCCGATATCGATCTTCCGGATACTTTTTTCCTGTGTTTTAAGATTTTTAACTCCATTCAGCATATTTACATTAAATAAGCTTTAATTTTCAATGATGCGTTCGATAGACCGATAGTTTTATACACAAAACAATTTTTTTATCTCACTGTATTTTAGAGTAAACTGTAGTTAGAATTTTCTCAAATTATAAAAATCAAATATAAAATTTTTTTAAAAATTCCAAGGTTTTTATAATGTAAAAAGCAAGGTTAATTATTGTAAACATTATTGTATTGGTCCACATGTTAAAAAAATAAAATGGCATGCACTTTTTTTATCATTCAAATGCAGTTTGACGTAAATAATTCCTTAAAATTAAAAACCTGAGACACATACAATCTTCCTGAAAAAGAATTAACCACGAAAAACGTATTAGGAGTTTTGCGATTAAATTTCACCTCTTTCAATGATTTCCTTCGTTGTCGTAGAACCTTCAACTAAATGTAAAGTATTATAAGAAATAAAATAATCTTTTAATTTGTATCTAGGAGGGAGATTATTCATGGAGCTATATATAAAGGAATGAGGAATATATATATATATATATATTATCCAATCTTTTCATTTCATCTTCTTTACGAATAACTAATGAAACTAGATTTTTTCCAGCTTTGGTATCTTAACAAAGAATGTATTAAAGTCCCCTGCAGTGAGAAGTCAGCATCAAAATCGAAAAAATTCCTAAAATTAACGATTTTTTATTGTTGTATTAGAATTTCTGTGAGCGCAGAGAAACATAATTATGACAAATTCATGCGGACGGGAAAAATTAACTCTAATAAGACATTTATGTTTTCATTTATTTTTTGTTTTATTTTAATGCTTTAAAAACGGTAGTTGTCATTAGAAATTAATCTGCAGTGTTTTAACTTTTAATGTTTTAGCATAAATATTTTAATCTTTCTGTATTTTTAGATCCTAATTTATAAATTGTTTTCCCTTCCTCCCTACAGAGTTGTAAACCCAAATGTAGGGAAGATTGTTTGTCTTTAAAACTATGTGTAACTCTAACAATCTTAGTTAACAATGCTAAGAGTTTACTGCTAAACTATTGTAATGATCTCTTTTTTACCTTTTCTCTTTTGCTATACTTGTATTCCTTAATTTGTTTTTGAGGGGTTTTTTTAATATAGTAAACCAGTCTTGTTTATTCAAACATAAATATTATGTGTAACATCGTTTATATAGTATTAATTTACATTTTAATCTTACGCATTTTTTCTTTGTATCATATTCATGAATATAATTTTCTTTCTAAACGTACCACTCGTTTCCTTTCCCAAGTTAAAAGAATAAAATTCTGTATTCAACCATGGGCAAGAAGACAGCAATATTGTATAGGACAACGAAGAGCAAGGGTATCAAGCATAAAGAATAACTCGGGCCAAACAAATAAGTTTTTCTTCAGGTGGGATGAAAAACAAATTCAATATTCAAAGAAACAGAAGTTTATTGTAAATAATACATTGTAATAAAATATACAAATAAAATAGAAAGATTAAATAGAAGATTTCTTTCAAAATTGTTGTAATTCTTTTACCTTTTTATTTTATTCATTAAAAAAATTAAGAAATTTCCTGTGTACTGTGTCTTCAGGAACACTTTGAAACATATAGTTAATGCTTGAAATCTTTTATTCTCTTTTTTATATCCTTTTTAGTTATTTTGCAGGTGCAATATCCAACTAAGGGGAATGACACCTGAGAAGTACTGCCAAGGAATATCTGGATACACCTCACTACGAAGTATATAATTTGTTGTTACTTCGTGTAAGGTATTTCCTAATAATCCTTTGCAATAACTTATGTTTAATCTGAAAACATTTAATACAAATTATGTAAGTATTGTTATTTTATCTTTTTTAATATAAATAATCATTAATTCCCACAAATTAAGATTATTTTAACATGACACGATCTCTCTCCAGAACCGAATTTTATATTTTCAAGAATAATCAAGTATTAAAACATAATACATCTTTGTCTATTGAACTCAGGATAACTTACACGTAACTCATGTTCCCATCTATAATTTTTGCTAAAAGCCTGAGAGTTAAGAACAAGAAAATAATAAACTAACTTCTGTCTTAGAATCTCTGTGAAATGTTTGATAGATCTATGTCAGTCGCCTTCAAAGTGTGTTCCATGGAACCTTGGGGTTCCACAAGGCATAACTTAAGGTTCCACGAGTCACATTAAGAAAATCAAAATGAAACTTATAACTAAGTATGCAAAATTATTAGTTCTATGAAGTATAAATAGTTGGAAGTATCTTAAAATCATGCTGTTCATTAAAATTGAATTTTTTTCAATATAATAAACTTTATTTTTTAAAACTTTTTAAATATTTTCTGTAATTATAATAAAAGAATATTAATATGTTTTATCTTTATATGCATGCTTTTTACTACATTGTGTATATTCTATCGCTTGCTGTCTTGGGTTCCACGAGATAATTTTAAATTCGTTAATTAACACCAGTGTCTTACCTAACTAAATAATCTTTTCATTTGTATCTATAGAAGGGAGAGGATAGATGGAGCTATATATCAAGAGATAAGAAATATATATATTTATTCTCCAAGCTTTTCATTTAATCTGTTTTATGAATAACTAATGAGAAACTAGATTTTTTTCCAGCTATGGTATCTCAACAAAGAATGTATTAAAATATCATGCTATGAAAAGTCAGCATCAAAATTAAAAGAATTCCTAAAATTAACGATTTTTTATTATGGTATTAGAATTGGTGTGAGCGCACAGAGAACCATAATTATGACGAATTCATGCGGAGAGAAAAATTAACCTTAATAAGGCATGTATGTTTTCTTTTAATTTTGGATCTATTTTAATGCTTTTAAATGGTGTTTGGTATTAGAAATTAATTTGTAAAGTTTTAACTTTTAATGTTTTAGCATAAAGATATTAATCATTCTCTGTATTTTTAGAACCACAAATTTATAATTTTTTTTCTTCTTTCCTGCATAGTTATAAAGGCAAATATAGGGAAGGTTGTCTCTGCTTAAAACTATGTGTAACTCTGCAATCTTAGTTAAGAATGCTAAGAGTCTACTGTAAAATTATTGTAGCTATCTCTTTTTTACCTTTACTGTTTTGCTCTATTTCTATTTCTTGCTTAGCTTTATGAGGATTCTGTTAATATAATAAATCAGTCTTGATTATTCATACATTAATACTATATAACAGTCTTTACATACTATTAATTTACATTTTAATCTTACGCATTTTTTCTGTGCATAATATTTACGAATATCTTTTTTTTCCCTAAATGTACTTCTGGTTTCATGTCCCATGTTAAAACAATTAAGGTCTGTATTTTCCTCTTCCTCTCCTCCTTTTAGTTAAGTATTTGTAATATTTTCTACGACACCTTTTATAGCCTGAAAGCAGAGAAAAACGAAGGAATGCAAAGACTGAATAGACCGAGGTATGGAAATTGATAATTTCTTGATCTTTGATGAAATATATCAGGAACAATAGAAGCCATTCAAAAGTAGTAAGTCTCACTCTTTTACTGAATTAAGAACTGCATTTACGTTTGAATAATTAAAATGATTTTATAACATGGAAAATTTGCAGGAGCTTCATTTTCTTCGTTATATATATTTTTGAATATGTCTGTATACAATAGGCAAGAAATAGCAAGACTGTATAGGAAAACGCAGAACAAGGATATCAAACTCAAAGGATAACTTGAGCCAAGCAAACAACTGTTTACTTTAGGTTAGTTGCAAAAAAAATTAACATTCATATAAACATAGATTTATTTTTAAAAATACATTATAATAAACATATATAACAGAACTAGAAAATTTAAATGCTTACGTTCAGACGCTGATATGTCTTCTTTGTTTCAGTCTTTCCTATTTTGGGAGAAATTTTGATATTTTGTTATGTATTATTGTGTGCCTAATAAAGGTCCGGGCAGCAAAAATGTTCGTTGCGTTCCACGAGTTTCACACCCCTGACTTAGAATAATTACGTTAAAACAATAGCATACTCTTAGACTTAGTAGTAAGATTTAAGACAATTTAAAGTTGTCGAATTCACCTTTATTGGCCTATATTAATTTACAAAAATGTCATTAGAAAACAAAAGATATTAAAATATTTCTAATGCTAAATTCCATTTGTTAATTTTCACAAATTCTCTTTTTCATAAAGTAAAATCAAACAAATAAAATATACTTTCGTAAAAGTAAAGGCCAAATATAAATGCTATAAAAATTATTTTTCACGCAAAATTTCAATCGCTAATTACTGTGTATAAAAAAGTAATGAACGTACTTCCGTATAAAGACAAAAATATTTTTAGGGAACAGGTTTGCATTGAAGAAAGTATTTGTTAAAAAATATGCTTCTGTGAATGTTACAATATAATATACTAAGAAAATATGTGCAAGAAATTTTCAAAATAAATTCTTATAATAATTAATGTAGCATTAGTGTTTTTTAATTGTTTGAAATAATAAAAACTCTCTCTGAAAAAATTTCCGAAATGGAATAAAATATTTATTTAAACTTTTTTTCTTATTTTAATGTAAGCAATATTTTCAAAAGGTGTTCCAGTCAAGAAAAGGAAGGAAAAAAAACAAAGGAATAATTATATATATAATGCTCCTTATTGAAGGATATTGTGTTTCTCTCTCTCTCTCTCCCTCTCTCTCTCTCAAATATCCCCATTAAGAAGTATCTTTTATTTCTTTATGGACATCTACATCCCATCTACAAATTAATGAAGAGAAAGAGACGGTAATGCTATAATATTTATTACAAATAGTTTTTCTTTCCAGAAAGTTAAGGTTTCTAAGAGGAAGAATATTTTTCATATATCCCTGTTGGACTTTCTAATTTTCTGAAAAGTAATAAAAAAACTCAAAATTTTAATTGATAGTTTATCAACTTTTAACACATTTACAAATTCCATGTTGATATGGCGGGAATTATTTTAATTCCCTAGTAAGAAACAGAATAAATCGCATTCATATTTATTAGAATTTATCTTTTAAACTGATCATACTACTACAGCTACGAAAATCATTTTTCAGCATATAATACGTTTTTACGTTTGATTTTTGTACATCCTTGTAACTCGAACTTTAAAATGTAATTTACACTCCAATAGCTGCAGCTTTTTTAAATACAGAAAACCATTTTTTCTTATTTCTTTCATATGTTCTTTTGAAATAAATATTTATTGTACTTTCTTTTATTAGGCTTCAAAGGCTTTTATTACTTTTTAATCGGCTGTGAATATTATACATAATTCTTTCTTTTTTTATTATTTTTTTAGTAATCATGCACTTCTTTATACTTCCTTTTTTTAGCAAAATAAGCAGAACTAGAAAATATGAAATGACGTTAGAAGCCCGGAGACAACACTAATTCTTGTCCACCGTTAGGGGACAAGAATTATATATAAAATCTATCATCCGTATCCGGAATTCGTTTTGTTCAATCATCTTCCCATCAAGTCTGATGAAAGAAAATGGTACCAATCAGGTATGAGAAGAGAAAAGGAAGGAGTACAGAAACAGTGAAGTATTGATAATTTTTTATAACTTAATCAAATTTCCCTCTGTTTATTTAATTTGTTTATTTATATTTTTTTTACTTTTATATCCTTTGAACAAGCTAAAACTCTTTGGTTCTACGCCTGTTTTAAAATCAATTGTCTATGAAAATTATCTAGATTTTTGTTTAAAAATAAACACAATACAGATTAGTTTGGAACTAACACGTATTTTTTCTTTAGCCTCCGACACTCTTTTTTTACATTTTAGGCACACAAATATGTAGCAATGAAAGGAGCATTATAGTCATTTTGCACCACTCAAATGGAAGACCTTTGACTCGATAGATCTAACCCGCATCAGCCCTTCTACAAAATGAATCTACTTTGTTGACAGGACTCAAACCCATGACTCGAGAACACCGGCCTTGAGTTTACGATCAATGATATTCAGCTACACCGTACTCAAAAAAGAGACGTGGATACTCTTTGTGTTACAAGATTGGTTATTTTCTGAACAAACGATGAGGAAAACTGTGAGTATTTTTCAATTCATACTATTAGTTCACTCTCGCCTAATATATATGTATATATATATATATATATTGAAATTTTTAATCTTTAATAAAGTACTTTATGATCATTCATTCAAGTTCAAATACGCATTTTTAAACCTGTAGTGGATGACACTCGATGTTACTACAGTTTTTTCAAATATTAATTAATAATTTAATTAAAAATGAATAAATAGCAGCAAACAAAAATAATAGTAGAACAGCATATATAAAAAGGACATCTTTTTGTTCTGTTCCAGTAGCGCAATGGACAACGCGTTTGACTTCTAATCCAAGGGTCGAGGGTACGAATCCCATGTGGTTTAACTTAATTTCTGTGCATGCGATTTCTTCTTTACTACGCTATTTTATCAGAATAGTTAAATTTAAAATTAATGAGTAAATACACACAAAAAAAATAGTCAAATATGCCATATATAGAAAGCAAAATCGCACTTTTTCTCAATTTTGTCACTTAATATTGTGATTCTGTCATATGTATATGCATATTTATATTAATTGTAACTATTTAATGAAAAACAACTAAAATAAAAAAAATTCTTTGTTGACCTAAGTAAAAAGTGACTTATAAAAATCTTTTTTTATATAACTTTTTTTTTTAAGTATCAATTTGTTCATAGTGTAGAAACATCCATATTTCAAATAATATGTAACGTGATAAAGTTAACTAGTGCAATTTTTTTCTTCAGGTTCTTCGTAAGATTTGAGCATTTTTTTAAAAATATATAGATGCTGTTTTGTATTTTTGAGAGAAAAATAGGCGCACAACTTTCCCTTATTTCTCTAAATAAAAGAATTATTATTCCAGAGATAAACCCGATTACCTGATACGAATTTAGAGATATAAAAATTACACTCGATAGAGAAAATTTCCCTAATTTTAAAAATTAAATATAAAAATTCTTTGAAAAACTTCAAGCTTTTTACAATATAAAAAGCAAGACTTATTGTTAAAAATGTTATTGCATTGCACCATATGTGAAAAGTTAAAAAAAAAATGTAGTACACCTCTTTATCATTCAAATGAAATGTGCGGTAAATTATTCCTTAAGATATAAAACCTGATACATACAATCTTCCTAAAAAAGAATTATCCACGTAAAACATATCAGGAGTTTTGCAATAAAATGGCACCTCTTTCAATGATTTCCTTCATTGCCGTTGAAGCTTCGACTATTTTAAAGTATTATAAACCTCAAAATAATCTTTTCATTTGCATCTACAGAATGGAGAGGATTGATGGAGCTATATATGTAGAGATAAGGAATATATATATTTATTCTCCTAGCTTTTCATTTAATCTGTCTTACGAATAATTAATTAAACTAGATTTTTTTCTAACTTTGGTATCTTAACAAAGAATTTGTTAAAATCCCATACTATCATACACTTCATTATATTTTCTTTTTTAGCTAAATAAGCAGAACTAGAAAGTATGAAATCACGCTAGAAGACTGGATTCACAAATAAGACTATTTATTGTCCATCGTTAGTTCACAAAAGTTATATATATTTTTTTTGTTTAAACGGTGGTCAAGAATTCATTTTGTACCATCATCTCGGATGAAAGGAGAATGAGGTATTAGGAGAAAAAAGGAAGGAGCACAGAAACAGTGAGGTATTGATAATTTTTTATAAGTTATCATATTTCCTTCTGTTTATTTTTTATATGTTTTTCTCCAGCTATAACTCTTGAGTCTTTCGCCTATGTTTTAAAATAAACTATTTATATTTAAAATATCTAGATATTTCTTAAAAAGTAAACAGAATACGGATTTTTTTTTTTTGCATCTTAGAGATATTTTTTTAGCCTTCAACACACTCTTTTTACAATTATATAAGGCACACTAATACTTATAAATGAGAGGAGCATTATAGTCTTTTTGTATAGTAAGTGATGATAAAGTGTTACTTCTTTCAAAATTATTGTAATTCTTTTACCTTTTTATTTTATTCATAAAAATTAAAAATATTCTATGTATTGTCTCTTCTGGAACACTTTGATACATATAATTCCTGCTTGCAATATTTTATCCTCCTTTTTAATAGCCTGTTTAGAGATTTAGCAGATTCACAATCCAACTAAGGTGAACGCCACCCAAGAAGTACTGCCAAGGAATATCTGGCAAACCCTTACTACGAAAGTGTATAATTTGTTGTTACTTCATATAAGGTATTTCCTAATAATCCTTTGCAATAACTTGTGTTTAATCTGAAAACTTTTAATACAAATTACGTAAGTATCGTTATTTATATTTTTTATTACAAATAATCATCAATTCCCACAAATTAAGAATATTTTAACATGACACGGAATTTTATATTTTCAAGAATAATCATGTATTAAAAAACATAATACATCTTAATCTTTCGAATTCATGAAAACTTACACGTAACTCATGTTCCCGTCTATAATTTTTGCTAAATGTGCCTGAAAATTAAGAATAACAAAATAATAACCTAACTTCTGTCTTAGAATCTCTGTAAAAAATTTGATAGCTCAATGTCAGTGGTCTTCAAATTGTGTTCCACGGAACCCTGGGGCTCCACAAGACATATCCAACGGTTCCACGCGCGCGAGTCATATTAAAAAAATAAAAAATAAACTTATAAATAAGATGCAAAATTATTAGTTCTATGAAGTTTGCCTAGTTACAAGTATCTTAAGCTCATAATATTCATTAAAACTGAATTTCTTTAATATAATAAACTTTATTTTTAACGCTTTTTAAATTTTTGCTTTAATTATAATAAAGGAATATTAAAATGTTTTATCTTGATATGTATGCTTTCTAATAGATTGTGAATATTCTATCGTTTACTATCTTGTGTTTCAAGAGATAGTTTTATAATCGTTAATTAACACAACACGTCTTTCCTAGCGAAATAATTTTCTAATGGAAAATGTACCATTTTGCAATTGCGGGTAAAAACACCTATAGTGAAGGAAAGGAAACAACTTATCAACTGATTCGATGTATAAATCAAAATTTTAGCAAGAACAGCTCCTAAATTTTTTGTTCCAAACTCATGAAAATTCACAGCATTTCTCACACAGCCTTAAACATTTTAATGTCATTCAGAGCAATGTGTTAATGTGAATTATATTTCTCAAAGTGACTGGCTACAAAAACAAAGTATAAAAACAAATCAAATGCAGAATCTGAAATGCGACTGCAGTTAACTTCAATACACGTAGAAATCGACAATTTCTGTAAAAAAAAGCAAATACATATCCCAGTTACTAAATATAATGCACGAGTATGTGACACTTGGATCACAAATTAATATTATTAATGAGTAAATTATATTAAAAAAATTAGATTAGAATTTTTTAGCAATAAATGGAAAACTTTTAATTGTCTTATACATAATGTTATGTTACATAAAACACCTATAACATTTTGATCTATTTTAAATATTATTTTTCGATATATTCTTCTAAGTATGTGTACGGTATGGGGTTCCCAGAAAATACTTTCTAGACCTAGGAGTTCCATGAAAGCATCTTCAAGTTCTGGGGGTTCCACGATTTGAAAAATTTGAAGACCACTGCTCTATGTGAATTAACTTTTCTATTCTAATTTCTACTACGGTTATTAAATTGCATATTGCATGTTAAGATATAACGACAATGAACTATTTCTCAATAATTTGAATTGATGTGATTAAAACAAAAGTAATAGAGCACTTTGTGTGCAAATTCACGTGGTTCAGGATTTCATGTCTTATAAGACTAAAATATCAGCCTTGATTCAAAACTAATGTCATGATTCTTAAGTCGTTTCTGTTATATTCTTTTGCAGGCGTATTCTAACTTTTTTGACGCGTTCATTGTTAAAATCTTATTTTTAACGATCACTTCCATTCCTGTGAATAAACATGAAATATTGCCACACCAACAAACTAAAGTGTTTTTATTTAAAAAATATGTTACAAAAATAATTAAAACATAACTTTTGGTTAACGTTAAGTGTGCCAGTTTTAATATACTGCTCATCAATGAAAAATATTCAAATCAAAGAGGGCCATCGTCAATAAAGCCTCAAGCCTCAGTTTATCTCCTTCTTGATGTGATTCTAATAAAAAGAATGTAATATATATATGTGTGTGTGTGTGTGTGTGTGTGTGGTGGTGGGTGTGTGTGTGTGGTGTGTGTGTGTGTGTGTGTGTGTGTGTGTGTTGTGTGTGTGTGTGTGTGTGTGTGTGTGTGTGTGTGTGTTGGAGGTCCTCTATATTTAAAAAATTTCCAATCAATATTTTAGTTTTTTAAATTTCTATAGTCTTACTTAAAATTGATCTAATTTCTTATTAAATTTCACTTTTATGAGGTGCTGCTCTTAGTTCATTTTGTATTGGCAGGAAATGTTGAGGTGATATGTTTACATATTTTAACAGTATTTATACAAAATATTCGTAATATCTCTTTTTAAAGTAAGTAGTTTTCATTAATTCTTCCTTTTATGTTTCATTTATTAATAGCATTAGTGTATTTTATTTTTTAATATAATGACATATTTATAGTATTTTCTCCTTTCTCCATAGCTCAATAGTATCACCAAATTACGGGTGAAGGTTGACTGCCTAAAAAACATTGTTTGAACCTTCATTCTTAGTTCATGAGGCCAAGAGTTTGCTGTTATACAAATGTGGCTAATATTTCTTACTCTTAACAGTCTAGTTATACTAAGGATTATATTGTTTGCATACATTATAACTATTATTATTGTGGAATATATATATATATATATATTGCAATTCAAAACAAATAGAATTTTTAAAAAATATCAGAATTTAAAAACATAAGGATGCTGCAGTATTATAAACATTGCTGAGACTTTTAAATACCTCTTATATATAAAATAATTTAAGTAAAAGTGGGGTTTAACTAGTTTTCTGGCTAGCCAACCATACTTCTTTCTGTTAATAACACTGAACGAAATCCTATTGAAAATAATGGATAAAATTTCCAAATCCATTACAAGAAAAAGTAACTTACCTTTTAAATTTCTTAATAAGGTAAACTTTTAATGTAGATTTTCTCTCTCTCTAAATTGGCTATATTTCAAATGAAATGAAGTAGAGGAAATTGTAAAGAAAAAAGAAATTTCACCGCAGGCACAGCATTCCTCTTTAGCATCACTACATCTTAAATGATACCTTTTAATTATATTTTTTAAATGTTCCAAAAGTTAGTGGTTGCTTTAATTTTACGAAATGCGAATGCGTGTGTGCTTTTTTAGCAATCATACGCTTTTTTTTAATTTTCTTTCTTAGCTAAATAAGTAGAAGAACTAAACAGTTTGAAACGAAGTTATGTGTAAAAGTTACTTTTAATATTCATTAGAACATTGAATGCAAAACTATTTCTTGTGTATCGTCACGTGACAAGAGTTATACATAAATTCTTTTGCTACCGTCGATACGCAAGATTTCGTTTTGTTCGATCATTTTCACATCTAGAAGAATGAGAAGAGAAGGAGAAACCAAACAAGTAAGAAGAGAGAAGAAAGAAGTCAGGTATGGATAATATCTTTTTAGTTAATCATATTTCTCTCTATTAATTTATTGTATTTTTATATATTACTATTACTTTTGGTTTGATCACCTACTTTCATAAAATAAACTGTTTATGAAAAATATATACATTTCCCTTAAAAAATAAACAAAATCGAAATTTTTTGCTGCTTACAAGTACTAATTTTGTTATAATAGCCTTATCGTGATTTTTTTTGTATACTTTAACTAAAAAGTGTATTTGTCACATTCTATAAAATCTCTATGCATTATATAAAATGCCTTTTAAAAGTATTTAATTATTATCATATTTGGGCATAAAAACGTCGGACATTCTCCAGATGGTCTACGTATTTTATATAGAATCCTTTTGTTTTCTACGTTGCCTGTAAAACATACTTGTATATATTCTATTCTTAAGGTTTATTTCTATATTTACTTTTTTCACTTTTCAGTAAATATGTTTCAGCAATTTGTTGAGCTTTTGGAGTCAAACTTCGTAAATGCGTGCGATTTGTTTTAAAAAAGGAAAACTGGTAAACGGATTTTTTTTTAACCTTGATGCTAAAATTGATTGAGAAAATTGAGACGAGTTATAATATTTTTTTAATTTTTCACCCTTCCGTGAAACTACTCTTTTCTTGTACCAATCTAGCCACAAAAATTGTTATTTCTCTCTTTATCTATATACTTTATATATATATATATATATATATATTGGTATGTTCAAAATTAAGAGCGTTTTTAGATTTCATCAAATATCTATAGAAATACTGGACAGATTTTAACTAAATAAATTTGGCATGTATATAGGGCTGATATAATGCCAAAAACTTTCCATTCACAACAGTTAAAATACACACACTTGATTGTGCGTAACACACATCGAGTCCGAAGGTATGAAACAGCAGTTACGGAATATAACCAAAAAAAAGTGTTTATAGTGGCATGGTCTCCACTTTCAGAAGGACAAGCATCACACCGAGATTTTATACCGGAAAAAAGGAATTTATGAGTTCCTGTGGCAATTAATCCCATTCGATCAGTAAATCGGACTAAATGAGTTCAATGACTGTTTACGGTA
This sequence comes from Trichonephila clavata, assembly GCA_019973975.1. Classification (NCBI taxonomy): domain Eukaryota; kingdom Metazoa; phylum Arthropoda; class Arachnida; order Araneae; family Nephilidae; genus Trichonephila; species Trichonephila clavata. Next base: position 49,427 of record BMAO01012886.1, read on the forward strand.
TTAGGTTTAGATCGAAACATGGGCAACAGTCTTCACATAATAATAGTCTTACCATTTTTGCCAGTTAACATGCAGTTTGAAATTCACTGTATTTCAAGAATACTTACAGGAATAATATTTGATCAGTAAAATTATCCGGATCATGATCTTATTAAGAAAGAGTCGAGAAAGAAACAAGGTCCTCCAGAGGGTAAGGCCTGGGCTCAGTTGGTCCATACCTTCAGATGTCCCTGGTTATGGTGTGTGTGCCGAGAGAATAGGAACAGTAAAATAATTTCAAGTTCATATGATTTTCGCTGAAGTATGTCTCTTTGTCTCTGTCTCTTCCTCCTCACATATGAAGTTATTTATATCTATCTGATCCCCTATATGCGTGGGAGTGTATTTGTCTAAGAGAGAGACAGCAAATGATTAAAATTTTGACAATTTCCTTAAATGTTTTTGTTAAAACATGACTTTTTTAACTACGCATATATTCTTTTTGGAAACACGTTGTAATATTTTATAGTTAATTAAGAATTATTTTGCCTTTTTTTATCCAGTTTAATCATATAGCTCAGTCAAACTAGGGGAAGAGAGAGATTCAGCCTTTTATTTTATTATTAACTTTTAAAGTGTTTAATTCTTTTAGATTTTAAGAAACAGAATACTTCATTTCTTCTTCAAGTCCTTCGAAAGAGTTGCAGAAACAAAGTTGTGGAATGCAGCATTGACTTGTGATTTCCGTGAATTTGACACGTAAGTTGCGTCGATGTTGCATTTTACTTCTTTCTATTCTTCTGGAATGCGATTGTGTGAATAATAAAAAGAAACCTGCTATGAAAAATGTGGTAAGTAAATAATTACTTTTTCATACAGTGAATTGTTTCATATTATCATACGTTTTGAATTTTATTTCACTTTTTAAATTTTTCATCATCATCATCATGAGATCTGGTAAGACAGCCCCTCGTGAGTCAGTGCCTTCCTTTGAAGATTCCTCCCAATGACCTCTTGTTTACTGTTGTTTATTCAGGCGATGTAGTACCCTAAAAATCATTAAACTGTCGAAAATTTTTATTGGCTAATTTGATACCTCGAATTCTTATAAACACAAGCTTGCA
>BMAO01012887.1:0-37189 GCA_019973975.1 Trichonephila clavata
AACTTAAGTGTTTGTGACAGTATTAAAAAAAATAAAAGTTACATTTCCATAAAAAGCATATAATTTTTCAAGATTTCCTTTATTATTAAATATTTCCCTGCAAAAAACTAAAAAAAAAATGAAAGTCAGACAAAAATTTTGTATAGTTAATTTTATGAAAAGTATTATTTAATATTGTTTTATAAAGCAGTTTAATTTATATTAGCCTTTTTAAAGTGCATAACACGACATAAAATATTTAAAAAACTAATAATAAACAATGTAAATGATGAAAAACAGTGCATTTTTAATGAGAAAAAAAAATGAACTATCAATGGAATAAGCAGTTTTCTCCTTCCTCAGAACACATACTGTGCTCTGAAATTATTTTTTTGTAAATACAGCCCCCCTTCATTCTAGTAGTTCTTTATCAACTGCAATTGTTAAGTAGAAGATATTTCTCATAGATATGAATGTTACAAAAACAAGTAAAACAACATACCTTTAACATTTCAACCCCAAAATATTGCCTTCTCCTTTTGGTAAAAAATGAGCAGAGAATCCATCCTTCCAATCCTCACTGCATCACATTAGATGCTGTAATGAAAAAATAATTATTATATTCTTACATAAAAATAATTCCAATAAATATTAATGAACTTAAAAATTTCTTAGTTACTTTACCATCGAACAACGATTTCAATAATACTTGCAAATTTAGTTGATCACTCCCAAGTTGTGTATTAATGCTTTATAAGTCTTGCTTGTTTGAAAAATAATTTAAAGTCTTTGCTGGTTATAGATTTATATTAATTCAACTGAAAAAGTACATTGAAATCTATTTCCCATTTAGAAAGGATGCATGGTATCCCTAAAAGATTTGCTAACAATAATCATAGTAAAAGGAGAACAGAGTGTGATTTTTATTTACTTTCAACAAACCCTCACAATTACACAGTAATAATTTTTTTCGCAAATGTGTTATTGCGTAAGCTTTTCCATATATCTGATTATACAAAATCAAATTTAATTCCTTTTTACTAACAAACAGGTGCATAGCTTTAGCAGGATCATTTTTGACAAATATTCAATTCTGCCTTTAAGAAAGATAAAAAAAAGTTATAAAATACGGAGCAGTAGGGGAAAAATCCTTTAATATTTGCTGGATTTATTACATTTCTTTCTCTTTATTTTCACAATTTGACTTTAACATATTGCAATAGTAGAACTACAATTGAAATGAATTTTTCAGAGCAAAATTTGGAGAAAAGTTCCGCCACTTTAATGCTTTTCACATTTGAGAAATTCTACTTTAACTACACATTCTTTACAATTTTAGTAAAAAATTATAAAGTCTATCAATGTATTTCTTTATTAAAGATTTATTTTAAAACATATGAAAATTATGAATTTCCTTTTCATTATCCTGCAAGTAAAAACAGTTTTAGATCTTATGCCTTCTTAGTAGAAATTGTCCCTTTTTTATTTGCAAATGCTGCACTCCCTTTCAAACAGTATATACGGTATGTAAGTACTAATGAAAAGCTACTTTTTAAATTATTTGGATGATAAAGGTGACAAGTTAATATTCAATTTCTTGGTAAGAAGAAAATGATTTTAAATATGAATCATTAACCTTAATTTTTGAAATTTCCCTAATAAACCATTTGATTGAATCTTAAGTCTTGATAGTTTAAATAATGCATCAATAACAATGCTAGACAAAAATTGAATATCACTATCACTTTTTATAACAAAGAAGATTAAATTCCCTATTGTGTGAATTACGCTTTATTACTTTAATACATAATAAAATACTATTGCACCAGTTACTGTAGCTGAATAGACATACTCGGTACAGCTCTTATGTGTCATTTTCTGAGCAAACACCTTTTAAATGCATCAATTAGTTCATTTATATCAACATCTGAAATGTAAAGAAATATATCAAAAATAAATTACTCATATGAATGCATATCATGCAAGAATTTACCATTTTGTCCAAGAGTACAATTTGTCAGGCTTCATCTTTGAAAAATGTATCATTCCCATTAAAATCCAATAAAGACTGACCCTTACAAGCAATCAAAACCAAAAAGGTGTGCGACAAAGTGGTGATTAAAATAGCATTCATTTTAGAATAGCAGAGCTTGAGGATCCTGTAACAAGAAACATATTGTACCAAAGCAATATAACTTTTTTGCACATTTTGTAAATACAGAGGAACTTTATTGTACATAAGTTTTGTCTATTAAAAGTTACTCAAATTAAAAAACATAGTATGTACTCTAAAGAATATTAACCTCTTTAATGGTTACTTATGTCAACTGCATTTTGATTTTTTTTTTATCAATGACGTGGTTTTTTATCATTTGTAACTGAGCCATTTGGAATGCTTCATTTCATAACGCACGTTCAAGTGGTCTCACAGAAGATGCCCCACATGGTTAACTTTCATAAAACAACACACAAGGGACTTTGCACTTGATAGAATCCAGACTTAACTATGTTCTAAATACAAAGCAAACCTTTGTACAGTCAAGTTACATGGTTCAGCTTATCATTCCAAAAAAAGACTTTCTGTTCAATCCACTTCTTACTAAGATGCAAAAATTTCAAATACAACCAACTAGAATTTTTTTAAAATCATAAACTAATCTTTTATTTCTATTCAAGTGAACAGCATGAAGTTTGGATAATGATACAGAATATACTTGTTGCAAAAAGACATCAGACATTGCTATTATAACTATATGATTTTATCAATTTCTATTACTCCTAGGTTTGTAAATTGTGTGTGTGTGTGTGGATAAACGCATTTACTCTAAAACACTTATTACATCTCATGTAACTCCACTTTAAAATTTTTAAAAAATCATCAAATAAAATCCATAGAATTTTTACCAGCATTTTCTCCTTCATGCTTCTTTTACTTCATAAAGTTTGTATAGTTAAAATGGTTTGATTATCCGAATTTAGCTGCAAGAACATTATATATATATATATATTTAAACAAGTTTTCTGTAAGAGAAAAAAGAAAAAGCACAGATTATCATGTAAATATTCAATGTCAATAAAATAGGAAATGTTTAGATGTATATGTTTGCTCTTGTAGAAATTCTGGCAGCATCCATGGAAAATACAACAAAAACAGAAAGGGGGAAAAAAGTTTTCTCCAAAGAAACAAAGGCCAGCGATTTTAATAAAAACTGCTTCTGACAATAAATGACAAAAACTATAAGATTAAAATTCACTGTAATTTCAGAAACATTGTTAATATTTTCAGGTAATTGAATAATATTAACACAAGAGACCTGTTAAAGGAAAAATACATAAATGATGCATCAAAAATTAGTATAAAAAATGATCATAATTTATTGATACTTAAAATATTCTTTTGAAAATATATATGAAGAAAAAACTATAATTTTTCAATTAATAATCTAAAAGTACATAAGATATTTAAAAAGAAAGCAATAAACATCAATTCACACTTTGCATTGTTTTGAAGAAGAGTGATGAATACATGTATTACAGACATATCAATACGTTACTTGTTTTGATGTCAAAATTATAAAATGAATCAGTAAAACTGCAAGGAAATGAATTGATTTCCACAAAACAATTCAAAGTTTTTTTAATTTAATCTCACAATACTTAAAAAAGTTTAATAGTAACACAAACATTTCTTAAAAACATTAATGAAAAAAATTTAATATTTTTATCCATTAAGATTTTAACATCAAATCAATCAGAAGACAATAATAATAATGGATGTAAAAGACAGGGATTGCATATGCCAGTCAAAAAACATGTAGTTCATATCAAACAATTACTTTTCAAATTCAATACTTTTATTTACTTACTGTTGTAACCCACTAAAGCATTTTATAAAAGAATTGGGAAATATACATATTAAAGGCCTAAAATTGAGCAAAGATGCCAAAGCTCTGGAGGACTTTTTGTATAGAATTAACCAGTATTTGGGTAACATGGAAAGTCAACATAACATGAAGTAACAGTTTAGCAAATTTAAAGCAACTGCTGCAACATATACGATGAAAAAACAATAATTTTACATAATGTAATAAACTACTGATTCTTGATTCAGAACATAATAATATTCAATAAGCAAAAGACACCTTACAAAAGGTATTTTTATGCTAAAGATACTGAAAGATATTTCTTCCTTTTTCACACCTTACCGTTCCATCCCAATTCCATTGGTTTTTCATGGAACTGAATGCAGCTCTAGCTAGGATATCAGCCATAAAAATTAACATTAAAATAATAATTTGTGCCTAAAGAAACAACATTGAAGAATTCGATTTTAAATGTAAATTACAAAAAGCATTTTTTAATTAAGCTTTATAAAGCATTTCTCACTACATATATTTTGTATAACTTTTTTATTTTTACATGGAGATAAGTTTTTAAATCATTTACTTTGCCAGCCATGGAAGTTTCAAGCAAAATTCGATAAAATCATTTAACTATTTATTAACATTTGAGAGATCACACTTTGTTCTAATTTGAAACATCATAATTTATAGAAATCGTTCTTATTTACAATGAAATAATATATTTCTTCATGCAGAGCAATGCTACCAATATTTGCACATAAATATATTAAGCAGTTAATAGGTATCTTACATTTTAACTCATCCTATTCCAGCACTTGGGATGCCATGGAAAACTGTTACGGAACCTTTTATTCCATGTTAATGATTCCAATACCTAATAAAAGATGGTATAACATTGTTTTGAAAACATATTGTAAAAAAAATATCTAATATTCATGATGCAGTTTTTTTTAAAAAAATTTAGATGCAATAATTTATTTAGAAATGAATCTTAATAGTAAGTTTTACAATACATTCCACATTGAATAATTGATTTAAACAAGCTTTAAAAAGCATAAAGATACAAAAGATAGTCAAAATAAATTCATAAAATTTACACACTTGACGGAGATTTTTAAATCGACAAGCGATTCGAATAATTTCATCGCAATAAAATCCATTAAATCTCTACCCATTTGTGTATTTCTGAATTTTCCTTTTCAAATCATAACCAAAACTTTAAGCTGGCTAAAAGTTGAGGTGTACTGCACTTCTTTCTTAAGTAATTCTAAGTTCAGTTGTATTAAAATAAAATTAACTTAATGGGGTCGATTCATCACTAGAGGGCGTTGCGATCGTGGCCATCATCACGTGATTAACAACGTGCTATCATGAAAACAAATAACAGCTAATGGTATGACACTTGTGATTGCGCGCTAACTTCCAAATTTGCAAACATTATTTTATGTTCTTTAAATTCTTTTTAGTGTTTTTAAATATTTTTAATATATTTTCTACTATTTTAGTTTAAGAAAAGGGACTAAATATATGTAGTTTTAGTTTATAGTATTAGATTTATGTTTAGTTTATACTTCCATCCTTTGGCTTCGAATTTTTGTTTACTTATAGGCTTAGTAATTATTTTTTATAAGTGCCCGCCACATTATGATTTAAATAATTCTACAGCGCTCTATTGAACAAATTGCTTCTGGAATTGGGAGAAATCTATTACTGTCACAAATTATGTTGTAAGCGAATTTTTCCGAGAAAAATGCGTGCAGCTGTTAATAGGGAGTGGCTCGCCAAAACAAAGAATTGTTTTGACTAGCGAGCCAAAATGATTAGTTAATACTTCGGCTGTAGTGTGTGAATATAGGAAGAGATACTGCTAATGAGTAGGATCGATGTAAAAATAAAATTTTTACATTCTAAAATGTGTCATGTTTCAGAGCAGATGGATACATTCATTCGTTTGGAAAGGTATTTATTAATAAATTTGTGATATTAATTGTATTCTTTTATATAGAAACTTCTTGTAATTATGAAAAAATAGCCTGTGAATTTCACTTGTTATTTTCTAAAATTTATATTAAGTTTCCTTTTTGCTGTTCTTGAAAATCCATTTTAGTATTATTGTTTGGATATCAAAGTTTTTAATGTTAATTATTGTTTTATTTTTTAAAATTGTATGGAAATATTCGTTTGGTTTACATCTATTGGATAATTTAAATGCAATTCAATAACTCATAAGAAATAATTTATAATAAAGAATAATACAATAAAGTTAATCATTATTTCTAAAAATTATGTATTAACATGTGATTCCTTTCTTTAACTTAATAGTGTAAGAGTATTTTCTTTTTTAAACTTTGAAGAGAGTTTAAAGAGAAATTTCTAAAAGAAATTTCAAACCTTTGTAAATGATAATTACTAAGTAAAGTCAGACAATCAAAGCTGGCTAATGTGTTATTTCATTACAGATTCATCACATATTTTGCAAGATCTTACTATGTCTTGGGAATATTTATAGAACAGTTGTTTAAAAAATTAGTATACCATAACAATGTTTCAATTTTATGAATCCATATTAATGCAAATAAAGATTGAAACTGACAAAAAAAAATTCTCTTTTGGAATACATCTTAGAAAAAATACTCTTCACATGAGTACATAATGAAGTAATGTCTCCAATAATCTTTCAATAGAATATGAAAAATGCATTTTTTTAAATTGCAATGAATTTCTTTGTTAAAAAAATAAAATTTTCACATGCTTCACTTGTATTATAATCATGTAATATAAAAATTAAATGTTGATAAATGATGCATGTTAAATAATTGTAATTACTAAAATAAACTAGCTAACAAAAATTTTGTATGCTCCTATATGTAAAAATTTTCACGAAAATAATTTAGCATGTTTCAAACAATTTCTAAAATTTTCCCCATATTTTAATATAATTCATTTTTTTCCCAAGGAGACAATAATTTATAAAAAAAATTCAAACATTTGTAGGTGATAACTACTAAAACTAAAATTGCTAAATATTAATATTTTATAACATATTTTTAAAAACTTCACAATGTATGGGTATAAATCATACTATTTTAAGGCCTCACAATGCCCTAAACATTTAAAAAAACAATTTTTGACACTTTCTTGTGGCCCATACCATTGAGAAGCTTGCCACCAAATTATATTATTAAAGATTAAAATCATTATTAAACATCAACAAGTTACCAAAGTTTATCATGAATAAACGGAATTCCATTCTAATCAAAATAAGTTTCTACTACTTATAAGCAAGATAATTAACTTATTATATCATTAGTTTACAAGGAAAATCCTAAATTTCAAGAAACTTTTCAGTTTCCCAAATTATTCTTGAGCAAAATATTACATTACTTCAAAGTTTTTCAAAGAAATGCTAAATCAGTACTCATACCATTCCAAAATTAGGAACTTATGTATTAAACTGCCAAATAATTTTGCCAAGCAAAAACACATCAAGAACTTTAAAAAATTATGTTATTATTATTACTGTGTTCAAACATGAGCTGGAACAGCTCCAGTTATTGGCTGTATAATGCAACAACATCCCACGGAATCAAATGTCTATACATAAAGCCAGATTTGGTTTCATGATCCTAATTCTCAATAAATATATAATTGATCCAAGTACTCTTCTTGGGTCAATATTTGTAACTCAATGCGAAAAATTTATTCAGGACTTATAAGCAGGATAATATCAATATTCATGAGTCTTTTAGACTTTTATATTTATGTAAAAATAAATCGATATAAAGCACAAATCTAATCAATAATGATAAATCTTCTACAAATTGTGCAAATACCTATAAATGCTTATTTGTAATACATAGTAAAAAAAATTGTACAAGTGTGTGATAGGTTTATACCACAGTCAAACTCTGAAAAACAAATGTTGTGCTAATAAGTACCATACAAATATATTACAATTATTCAATTATTTATTTATTTATTTTGTAAAAGAATTAGGGATTCAAAAATGACTTTTTATTTTGATCATGTAAGAGTGAGCAGGACTTATATATTCCATAAATGGACAAACATATTCTATTATACACAGATTTTAATTTAAAAATTTTAATTCCTTAATTTATTATATTTGGAAATCAATTCTCGATCAATCATATCTTTTACCTAAAATAGCACAGCGAGTAAGGACTTTCAAAATGTTGCATAATTTTTTTACATGTAATTTTATAAATGGTAAATGATAATTTTGACTTCTAATGTTTAAAAATGGTACTTGATTAATCATCAAGTATAAACATTAAAGAAGCTGTAGTAGATTAAAATATTTTTCCATTTCCCTATAGGGAATGGTTCTCAAAAATGTTTCTTTTTCCCTGTAATATTCTAAAATTATTAAAAACAACAAGTTTTTGATTTATATGTATGTATACCTGTTTTTGATACAACATGTATGGTTATATATCAGATTTTTGCATCCTAATTTTTTAGATAATTAAATACTGAAATATCTCTGTTAACTACTGTGAAGATGTGTACATTTTAGATTAACTAAATATATGTTCTATTGTGTGTGTGTTGGACACACCTGTCCTTAATTTTACCAAAAACATATTAATCACTTGCAAAATATTATTTTGGGGGACATTAAGGTATTTTCAATATTTAAAACATTGAATACACTAAAAAATCTCTTGCCATGAAAACCTCTGTTAAGGTTTTCATATGCAAATCACTTAATGTTATTTGCAATGCATTTATTTTTCTGTACAATATTCTTCTGCTTCTATTCTGTTTTTTGAAAGGAAAGCTTATCTAGGAAGGAATGGAAAGTGCTGGACTTAATCAGAATGTAATGTTTGCTATCCCTGTATTAAAAGAATTAAAAATTTTTTTTTACATAATTATGCATGTATATATAACTACTCATGAATTTAAAGCTTATAAAAATGTAAAATAAAAATAACGTGAAATTTAAAATGTCAGTTGTAGTATAGTAAAATTGATAATTAGAAATTTTCTTTTATCGTAATTGTTTTTTTAATATTAGGAAAAGTTAATGCAATCAGCATTTTAAAAATATAGATAGATGCGTGCTTCTCAATTTCTATATGATCTAGCTCTTCAGTATCGAACTGATTTATTCCCTGATTTCTGGAAAAATAGTGGAATATGAATCTCACAAATTATTAAAATATATTGTATGTTCTTCACCATACAGCATTATACATTTATGGATGCATATTTTTTAAAGTACATATGAACTTCATTAATTTACTTGTATTTGTAAGTGTATTGTTCTGAAAATTACAAAACAATGACTTTGCTGAGCCAGTTCAGTTTCAAAATCTTATCTATCATGCTTGTTAAATTAGTGAAAATAGCTATATAAAGAAAAAAAAATGTAGGTGAGTTCAACTGCATGCTTATTCATCAGTTAGAAAATCAGAACAGGTCCCAGAAGTAGAACCCTGGTTTGTTTTTTCGTGTCTGCAAAATTGAAATGCTTTGAAGTCGACACATTTATCAACACACAGTACAATAAAATTTCAAATGACTGCAACATGGAAAATGCATAGATATATATTAACATTATATACACAGTTAGGAAATAAAATAAACAAAGTTATGATGATATTTCTATAAATTTAAAAGTATTTTGTATTGCTACTAAATGGATGGCAAAATTTAAGAGTGAGATTTTATTCCAATAAAATTTAACAGAACAAATTTCTTTATTAAGACAGTTCAGTTTCAAATTTTTGTCTGTAGTGCTTGTAAAATTGTCGAAAATAACAAAACAAGTATTATAAAAAAAATAAGTCAATTCCTTCTTAGGTAAGAAAAATTTTATTTTAGTTATTTTTTATCAAATAATTATAGTTAATATAAATATGTGTATACATATGAAGAATCACAACATTAAGTGACAATTAATTTTTATTAATTATCATTAAAATATTGCATTGCTATCCAAAACAAATGTGTTTCAAATTTCAGTTCAACTGAATGTTTTAAAATGTGAGAAAAAACTTTTTTTTAATTTTGGACACAAGTCGCCAAAATGGTCACTATGTCGCCAAAAATGACGCCAACATGGATGTATTTATAATTACTAGAATAATTAGTTTAAATCAACAAATTTTTATTAATTAATTCTTTATTGTCAAACAAAATAATCATGTATATAAAATTTTAGCTCAATGGAGCGCTTTAAAATATATTTTACTAACGATTGAAAATTTGAACAACATAAATAAATATTGAGAAAGTGTGAACTAATAGTAGGAATTGAAAGAAAAAAAAACGTAGGTAATCAACTACATACTTAACAAATACAGAGCATTCAGAATAGATCACAGAAGTGGTACCCTGATCTGTGTATGTTTGCAAAATTAAAATTCTTCGAATTCGAAATGCTCAGAAAATATTTCAGACTCATTTTAAAACTTTAAAAATCGTCAGTGTATTTGATAAAAAAAAAATATTGAAAATGAAATAATTAAAAAGTTCACACATTTCAGTCGAAATTTCTTTTGGAACAACTTCTTTCATTTGTTTTTGATAGTAGATGTAAATACGAAAATTCCGCCAAAATACTCAGTTGAATCAAACACGTGGCTATTTGTTTTGTATATCATCACGTGATTATGACGTCAGGTGTATCGAGTCCATTGATAGAACTACAGAATTAATTTATTGAATAGAGTTTCATTTAAATTCAAATTTATTTTTCCTTTTCTTGCGAGATGCTATCTAAACTAATTTTTATCGAGTCTCTTAAATTAATTTTTAATTGAGCTCAGTTTTCTGAACATCAAATTATTCTAAAGGCCTAGAGTCACGCTGGACCACAATTACAGCACTTCCCTACCCCCATAAAACTGCGGAACACCTGATATTTTTTGGGAACCTGTCTTTCACATTTTTTGCAAAAAAAAGTTGAGCGTCAAGTGTTTTTTCAATTTTTTTTTATTTCTATTAACCAATTTTTTAAAAGTTTTATGCAGGATGTCTATTTTATTATATTTATATTCTTTTTTGGTGGGAGGGGGCAATTTTTTGGCTTGGGAAAGGTAGGTAGTTAAGTTAAAATTAAAATCTTTCTCTCTATCTTACCAATTTTTGTTTAAAAATACAGTCAACTCTCGATAATTCAAACCTTCGATAACACGAACCTCTCGATAATTCGAAGTATATGCTGAGTCCCTAGAAATACTCTTGATATTTCGAACTAAAACAATACGTTTAGGTATACTCAATATTTCGAAGTAAAATCTGTAACTAGCCAGACTAAAACACGTGATAATTCGAAGTTATCTTATAAAACTCGACAATTCGATCACGCAATATCATGAACAGTCCTGTAGTAAAAAGGTTGTTTTTTTTTCAATGGGGCTGCGCATTGGTAATTAAACCTTTTGCAGACCTAGTACATTCCTCAGGAGCTGGTACCACTTTTTAGCGCTGCACCATATAGGCGATACCAATTACAGCAAGCAATTTTGACACCCAGTTTCCTCCACAGAGGGAGGCACCTGAGCTCTTGGCGATGCGAACTTTGTACTAGGATTTAATTTTGCCGGGAGCATCCAAGCCAAACAAACACTCTAAGGATTTTCACATGCCGTATAATCATACGACATGGCCGCTGTCGATTTTCTGCATCAAGAAAATCCACCGACTTGGGTAGGGGTCGAACCCGCAACCTTGGGTGTAGAAGGCCAGCGACAAACCAACCACGCCACCTAGCCGGCTGTAGTAAAAAGGTTGGAGTTACAAGTTTGCCCTTCCAACTTCGAATTATTGAGAGTCGACTGTATTTATATATACAGTCGACTCTCGATATTTCGAAGTTGAAGGGACCAATGATAAACTTTGAATTATCAAGAGTGTAGGAAAAAGCTCAGAATTACATTAAGAGAAATAATTTTTTCTAACACATTTAAATTTGAAACTTTGTAATAAAACAACAATTGCATATATATATATATATATATATATATATATATCTTTTAATTATCTGGTCCATCCTTCAGGACCCACATTTTTATAATAAATTAGCCAGCCGCCTAACGAGAATATTTTAACTACATCTAGCTACCCACTCAGATCATGTGATTTCAGCCGCCTATAAAAACTGAGATTCCTAGAGACCGCGCTTTCTCTTTTGTATTTGTCTGCTTCATAATGTAGCCGGCTGCAGCTTGGTTTGTGTTTGCATTGTGTGAGTATGTTTTCTGTGCGATTCCGTCCATACGTGTGTCTACATGTTTAGTGTACAATAAACAGGTATAACAGGTATTTTGTATAAAAATACAACATACACATCAATATACATTACACTTAAATGCGTTCGAAATAGATGCCCCTAAGTTCAACACTGGTACTGACTTTGGTACAGGAGCGCCTTAAATTGCGAGCCAAAAATTGCTAGTACCGAGAATAACAGACGCATTGCGCCCATTGGCGCCTGCCAAGGTGAGGAGAGGATACAAGTGCTATGGAAGTCTCTCTCTAAAAACATAACGTAACCTTACAAATGTGTATTTTATCCAAAGAAAGTGCTTTAAATATGTTTTTTTTATACTTTGGTTTGTCGATTTTTGAAGTTATACTTCTTTTGGGACGTTAGGGAAAAGGATGAGAGTAAATTTTTTCGATATGTGGGCGCACCCCGTCACGGATGTAACGACACTGTCACGACTAAAATATCATGCTCTCATGTTAATCCTATGGGGACTGGAAAAAATTTCAATCCCCCCCCTCAAGAAATTGAGCTTGGGACTTGACATTTGGTGGTCCGCCATATTTTCGTATTGGCCTTACGTGGAATTGGCTCTTTCCGGTGCTCCTCCCCCCTCCGGGGCTTTCTGCTAGAAAATAGCCTGATAAAAAAATGAATTAATTATTTTTCTACCGAGCGTAAATGAAACTGACATATGTAAAATTATATATGCAGTAACAAACCACTTCAAGGATGAATTGTGAAATTCATGCAAAAATTCTAGTTTGTGTATTGTTTATTGGGGGGGGGGAGAGCAAATGGATTTGGTCAAGACTTAAAAGTTGTGCGTGCTTCATATGATGTAATTATAAATGAAATTAAAACTTCAAAACGAATTCTACCAAAGCACGGATGCTAAATTTCAGTTTGATAACTCAGGTAATTTAAGATCTAATTCGCAAAAATAGCAAAATCTCAATTTTTATATATTTTTGTATTTGGTGATATATATATATATATTCCAAGTGTGTGTTAAATTCAGCACAATTATTATTAAAATATTTTAAGGTAATTATTTAATCAAATGTACACAGATGCAATTCTTCAATTTTGAAATAATTTACCTATAAATTGTTACTTGATTTTGCTTTCATTCGTGTATAATATTTAAAATGCAAAGGCTTTTAAAATCACGGAAATAAAAAATAAAGGCATAAACATATTTTGTATATGATGTGCATTATTTGAGTTGTCAAACTGAGCATGGAATTAACTCTCAAGTGTGTGTGTTTTTATTTGTTTAGTAATTATTAAGATAAAATTTTGTGAAATATGGATCTTTCATTCATTTTCTTCTACATAATCATTATGCCAGTATACTGTTTAATTGTCCTACAGTTTTGCAATTTCTTTTGGTAAGCAGTTTTAAATAAGCTAATTAACATTTCATAAAAATTTCAGACTATTCGAGGAATATTTTATCGTGCTGTTCATGAAATGAAAACTTCAAACTCATATTTCTCCATGTTGAATTTTTGTACATATACTGTTATGCAAAATCCTAAGGCTTATTTGATATTTTAAGTATGGGTTTGAAAGTTTTATACATGTTATGAAATGTATGTTCTGTAAAACTGTGCATGGAATCAGCTCTAAAATAAAAAGTACTTTTTCTAAAAAATTTCAAAATAAAAATTAATGTTTTTTTGAGAATTTTTAGAAATGTTCAACAATAAAAAAAATTAATAAAAAATTAAAGAGCAGCAGCAAAAAAAGTCATACACAATTTATTGTAGTATATTATGGGGTACATGGAAAAAAATTTTGAAAGTAAAGAGACGTATTTAAAAAAGCCTTAAAAATTTTTTAAATGTTAAAAAAATTTTCAAAGAATTAAATTTTACAAACATTTTGAAACAAATTTAATTTTTATATATGCAAATATTATTGAATATTAGCCATTACAAAATACAATTAATACCAAATATCAATTATTAAAAATAAAACAAATTGTGAAGACGGGACCTTGTTGCCTTAAATTAAAAACTGTAAAATGTCTATTAAAGGTTTGTCACAAAACTCCAGATAAGGCAAAATATAATGATGACATGTTTTATTGAAAATCGATATATTCATCAATACGAATGACCTACTGCATTTTTCAATTATCTCTGCTAAACAAATATCTTTTAACGCTTGTTATATAATGGAGCAAATCAGTCTTTTTTTTTTCTTTTTTTTTTTGTAATAAAAATGCTAAGCCTAACGCAAAAATATGTTAGAAAACTATACAGCATATATTATACGACTGAATATTGTACTTTTCTGTTTATAAATAAATCCTATAGAAATATTTTTAATGCATATAAAGTTAAAAGCCATTACATTTTCAATTTATCGATAAAAAAAGGAAAGTTCTTATTTAAAAATATACATTTCCATTATTTTAATAATTAAAAAATCCTTTGGTTACATCAGTTGGCAATGTATGTTTGAATTATATTACCTAAAAATCATTTCTTTTTTAAGTCAATATCAAAATTGTATTAAAATGAAAGAACTTTTTTCCCCGTGATTCTGTGAATATCATCTGAATTGCCCTATTTTAATCAACGCGACAGAAAAAAGAAGGTGGGTGGGGAGCTAATGGCCACAACACACTTGTAATCTTATTTTGTACTTTAAACCTAGTTTTCGGAATGGACGTAACGTTTCATTTATTTTCAATACATTCTGCATAACGACTCATTACATTTTAGTACAATTTACATTTACTTTACAAAGGATTAAACTTAATATTATTTAAAAATAAAAGCTACCCGGAAATCATGATTAATGGGTAATTTTCGCGTAATTTTCAAAATAACATTTTATTCTCTGTCTAAACTTTTGTTTTTCTAAAGATGGATTATGAAGTAAAGCTTGGAAGCCTTATTTTTTATTTCTAATGAGCTGTCGATTGGTATTTTACTATTGCAGACCTTGTACATTCCCCAGAAGCTGGTATCTCTTTTTAGTGTGGCACCCTATGGGCGGATACCAATCGCCGCAGGTAATTTGACGCCGTTTCCACCCAGCAGGAGGCACCTGAGCTCTGACGATGCGAACTTATACTAGAATTAAACTTCCCTTAGAGCATCTACGCCAAACAGGCACTCTAGGAATCTTTTACATGCTGTATAATCATACAATATGGCCGCTGTCGATATTCTGCATCATGAAAATCCACGGACTTGGGCCAGGGTTGAACCCTCATCTTGGGTGCAGAAGGCCAGTGACAAACCAACCTCGCCACTCAGCCAGCGGGATCCCTATATCTTGACAGCATAATCCAAATGCGTTTTACATAAGGATGAAAGTCTACCTTGCCCAGCCCGGGATTTGAACCCCGAATCTGTGGCTTTGAAGCGTGATACACTACCTCTGAGCCATGTGGCGTGCCTCGGCACCCACCTAAACTTCCCTTACCTGGAATCAGCTTGCGAGCAGAGAGAAGTGAACTGATATGAACAAACACTCAAAAAACTTGCCTTTCCCCCGGACGATCCATCAGACTTCTCTCTCTGACTCGCACGAGATAACAGCACGCGCTCTTCCCTATATTTAATTTTCAGACATTAGCCTATGTAGCCTTTTTAGCAGTTTTATAATGTTCTATAATGTAAATTAAAAATAGCATTAACCTTTTATATCTTGAATTATTACTATTTGTAATAAACCTTAACTAGATACCCACATCACGCCATAAGCCATAGGGTTTCTAACGATTATTTTAAAACAGAACAAAACGAGAATTTTAAGACTTTTTTTCGAAAATTTTAAGTTTACTTTAACTAGCTATAATAATGCATTTTTAAACTAACTTTCATACGAAATATTTGGCTAAGTTTAGTTTAAATGGACTGTTGCTCCATAAACCATTTCATTTACCAATCAATCACTCATTTTCGAAAACGAGGAAGCGATATATCGTGTAGTTACCCTTCATCCTAGACTAGAAATGGAGATCTACTCTACCAGGTTAGAGTGCTGTGGTAGTTAGGAGAGTGTGTGCCAGATCAGGTGTCGTCCTTGTCACTTGACCATGGTTCAAATTACGAGGTCTGTTGCTAAAAGCCTGAGAGGTACGACGTTAATATTCACTCACTCATCCACCCAGGTATGAAAAATTCCATTGGATTCACGGATAAAGATAACTACCCAATATTTTCCACGAGTGAAGGAGAGTTATATTAACATCGCATTTAAAGCTGCATGAGTGTTATTGGCGGAATGCCCAAAGGAATAAGCTCATCCGAAGAGGGTTTATCTACAAGCCAATCCCTCGGGAAACAGCCACCCCCACGTGTAGTCTTTATTGAAAAAAGTTAAAGTTCGCATTTTAAACAGCAGAAGACAGTAAAATATAACAATATACAAATTTAAAGGTAACTGCACGATACACATACGTGTACGTGAACGTAATACAACTATACAAAGAAAGTATTATAATAATAAAAGAAAACAAAAGGAGTAAGATGAAACAAAAAATATACATAGTCAAAAAATTCTTACAAATACATAAAAAAATAATAAAATTATCCAATACAAATGCACCATACACACCAAAAGAAAAAAAAGACAGAAAACATAAATAATAATAATAAAATGCTTCTTTTGAATTATATTTTTAGTTGATGCCACCCCTTCCGGTTAACATTTTTTTCCCCTTCAGTTTACAGAAAAAGAAATGATTCAGCACCGGAAGGAGGATTATTTTTGAGATCTCCTCTCCTATTAAAAAAAACATAAAGGAAGAAAGCAGTGTTAAATAAAAATAATAAATGAAGAGAGAGAAAGGGGGGGGGAGAAACTATTGAATTTTATTGGAGATATCTTTTTTGCTAAATAAAAACAAGAAATTAGCCTCAAAGTATAATCATATTTACTAATGATGTAAAATAAACCAGGAAGCTGCAATATATTGTGTGAGAAATATAAATAGGGTTTAAGGATTAAGAAGAAATAAAAAGAGAAGCAAAGAAAAACAGAAAAAATAACATTTGGATAAGGAGGGGGGGGGCTGCTTGTGTGACCACATAAGAGTACCAATCCAATCCTATCTAAGGAATTTGATCCCAGAATGTGGAGGCAATTTTAATACACATGATTCTAGTTTAGAGTGAATGGAAGATTTCTAACGATAGATTGGAACCAAGCTTTTTTAGCATTTTGAGATAAAGAGACCAAATGAAAATCCTCAGTCAGAGGACATGTGAACACATAATGTTCAGTGTTAAGAACAGTTGACTCCTTTCGCTGTCCAGAGATGGCGCCACGAACTGAACTTTTTTTAATTCTAGAAGTATGTAGGATTGGCGCGAAAAATTACATTCAATTCGGATTATTCGTTATAACGGTCGCTGTTCTTGTGATTATGTGTTGTACAACGTTCTTCTTTTCTCCATGTAACGGTGTGAGTGTGTGTGTGAAGAAAATATATACATGAAAAGTCTACTTGTCACCTTATTTGTGTTACAAGTCGTTATTCTTTAATATTCAGTTTTGAAAGTCGAAACACATTATTCATTCTAAGTCTAATCATGGATTCTAGTTTTAAATCTATTCTTATTCTCATTCATAACAATCAGCTTCCCCAACAGAACCACAAAGTCAATTGGAAGTAGCTTTTAATTTGAAGCGATGCAAATAAGAAACAAATGGGCCATGGTTTGTTAAGAAATGCGAGATGTAACTGGAATGGAGATTAATCTCTAAACTGGGTTTGGGAATGAAGGATTTGACTCGTAAGCCATTATTAGAGTTTGATGACCTCTCAATCAATTTATTTTGAAGGGACATAAGAGCGCTGGGGGCTGGAACACTCACCTCGACACCATTAGTAGTTGCGACTTTAGCAAAATGATCTGCAATATCATTAAAAAAATTATTATTATGAGCCTTAACCCAGAACATGTTATAAAAGTTACGGTACATAGAAAGTTTATTCTTTATTAAATTATGATAGGCAGATTTATTGTTAGGACATTTAAAAAAGAATGAATGATAAACTATCAGTGTAAATATTAATTTTAACATATTTAAAACATATTTAACATATAAAAACATATTTAACATATATAAACATATTTAAAACATATAAACGTTGTCCTGAAGGGATGGACCAAAGGCAATTAAAAGTTATTAAGAATAATTAATGGGGATTATTACATATATACATATATATATATATATATATATTTGAAAAGAATTGCAATCCCCAAAGCAATATCGATTTATTATTTTCACTCACCTTACAAATCTTCACATTATCCTTTTTTTCGAACCAAATCAATATATTTTCGAAATTTCTTTTATTTTCATGCTAATAGCTTTTGAACAAAGATGGCTAATTTATGTAGGATCGATATCTCAACAATAGATTTCACATTATTTGTACAAAATAAAACATGTGTTTTAATTTACAAAGAGAAATGACATTAAACAGTACACGAGTTTATCGATAAATCTTAATGAATACTCAGTAGAAAAAGATTCTTCAGTGAATTAAAAATAAATAATATAACCAAACATATAAATTGAAAATTTAAATTATTCCCTCTCATTAATATTTCTTTGTACCACTGAATGTTGACTAAACGAATTCAAGGAAATTATCCTTGTCTTGCATTGTGCTATTGAATCAAAATCCACAAATGGAAAGCTGTATTGCATCTATGTTACTTAACTCTTTTGAAAATGATGAAAAGTGAATAAAAGTTAATGAAAAAATGGCTTGCATTATGAAAGAAGTCTACAGAAAAAAAATATTTTTATGCATAAATTTGGATGAAAAAAAAGAAAATTTGTGGAATAACTGGAGACTATTTTTAACTCTTTATGAACAAAGAAAATGAAACATGGAAATAATTTAAACATTTAAAAAACTTATTACATCTTTTGAAAAGGAAAAATTTGAAATCCATTTAAAAGTAAAACAATATGTACAAGAATCCGACTTTGAGAGAAATTATAAAACAACTATTATCTAATTTCCATAACTAGGAAGTATTAATGGAAATTTGTATTAATGGTACTAGAAAGAATAAGGAAATAAACTGCTACATGATTATTTTCAAGTTATTAAATATAATTATAAATTCATATCATGAGAAAACGAATAAATGAGATAGAAAAATCTTTTCAGCCAGTTTTACTTCTTTTTCATATTACAGGATTGGAATCATATCCCAATAGAAGGTTTGTAAAACATATTCTCTTCCATCACTTTATTTGGGAATCTCCGAGATATTTATTCGTACTTCTGCAGTGTTTAGGGATAGTAACTCACGCATTTTCTGTAGTATTATCCCCGGAAAAGAAAAGACCAGTTGTTATTCTTATTCTTGCCATACTTCAGTTTTTTATAAACGAACAAACAAGGCGATCTCGTAAGCAAATCCATGTAATATTGACGAAAATTTGGAAATGCTCATTAATGCGGCAATGCTATCAAAATGAACGAAAACTCCAGATGTCAATCTTCTCTTACTGTTTTGTCATGACTGCAACGTTCATAAGCTATATTTTATTATACCGCTTTTCGAAGGATTATGAAGTATATCGAAGTTTAATCGAAAATTCTGATGATAATTTTCCGAAATTAAAGCAATATTTCGTGCTTTTTCCTGAAATTAGTGTGATTACAATTCCAGCCACGAGTGCAGTAATATTTATTTCATTGACAGGATACTATGGATTTGTATGCTTTTATGTAAAATTTCTTTTTAATAAAATCGAGGAAAAGATGGAACATTTAAGTAAAAACTGCCCTTATGTGCTTTTGATTCAAAGTTATTCAGATCTTACCAGCATCATGAAATCTCTGGATGATTATTTAAGTTTCTCAGCGTTCGTCATTGTGTTAAGTGCCTTGTTGGGATTATTCTTCATAAATTTCGAGCTAATATTCGTTTCTGGTGATTACTTACACGCTTTCTTTGGGGAAATCTTGTTTCTTGTATCAGTATGTATGATAATATTACCTGCATCATCTACTAACAGCGCTTTTTTTACGGCAAAAGAAACCATTCAATCGTTGCCCTGGAAAATTCCTCAATATTCTACTAATTTAAAAGTTTTGATTCGGGCAATTCCTTCTCCTTTTACTTTCTTACTAAACCTAGACTTTATATAGTCGAATTCATTAGCATATCACTATCTCGTGTTTTTCCCGAGGAGGCTGTGAAATAGAATAATTGCTACCCCAAAGTTACCTAAGAGGGTTAATAGAAGATTGATGCGGATAGACCCGTCACAACCTTTAAATTTAAGACACTAAACCTAGAGGAAAAATTTAATCACAACATTTAAATTCCTTCTTGTACAATGAAAGTAGGTCAAGGAACAAAGTGTGCTTACATTTCGGTCAGCGACGTTATTATTTGCTCGTGAAAACCACGTTTTTAAAAAATAGTTCAAGGGAAAAAAATGTGTTCGGCTACTAGTTTGAAAACTATAAACGTAAGGTATTAAAGACTTTCTTCTCATTCATGAGACAACAGGTTATGAAAGGGTAAGTCAGTTTCAGTTTTTATAATTTTTTCAAAAGTGTTTTTCTAGTAGTTTGAATAAAACCTGTTAAAAATTATTTTATTTTCAATATTTAAACATTTCATACTATAACTAAATGGAATGTGTTTTTCGAGTGAAATTGAAAGACTAATTTTTGTTGCATTTATACAGCGCCCATCATTTAACCCTACTGACAAGCAAAGGTAATCAGCTGCCTACCCCTTCCCTCTTGGAAGAGGAGGTTTTTCTGCTACCCCTTCTTTCACGTGTCCCAACCAACAAAAGACAGACAAAAGCCCTCTAGACGGGGCTCAGAGTGGCCAAATCGTCTAAGGCACTGTCACTGCAGACCCGAAGATGGCCAGTTCGAATCGCGACATGAACACAGCAGGTTGACGAAGAGTTGTGTTATGCTTGGATAAAGCCTTATGTTCGTGGTGTTCTGTTAGATTTACTTGGAACTTCACAAACATGAGGTTTCTTCCCTGCATTTTTTTCTTTTTCTGAAACGAAAGTTCTTGTTCTCTCTATGTAGAAAAAATATTTTTTTCTTCAATGGGGCTGCAAATCGGTATTTAAAACCTATGCACACCTAATACATTCCCCAGGAGCTGGCACCACTTTTTAGCGCTGCACTATATAGGCGATACCAATGCTCCGTGCAGCAAAAAAGTTTGAAGGCCAATGGTATATATGAAGATACAGTTGTAATGATTTAAGCGTAAAAAATATCGGTGCGTTTTGTTTTTATGGTTTTAGATGTCTTTAAAACAACTTTCTGGTACTTGAAATTATACTGTTAGAAATATTTACATATCAGTTGCTTGTATTGATTTCAAATCAGTTTTAATAAATACAAACAAATGTTTCTTTTTTGATTTAAGAGTTGTTTGGAAAAAGCTCGGAGTAAGTCCATATGTGCGTGATTATATCGTTAATTTTGGCTCGATATTCAAAAACATAAGGCTTTTTCCCTGCATGATATTCGCCTGAAGGATATTTGAAGAAATGTTTCCCTGCTTTCTCTCTCATGTTAAAAGAAATAGACAAACGTAAAGATCCTCCTAGCTGACAAATTAATTTTAGTGTTAAATATTATATATATATATTTTCGTACCCAAAATTAATTTACAGGTTTTTATGATTGAAATGCATTTTTTCAATTATAATTAAATGCATTGTAGTTTTGATAAGCGGTTTGTATAACTAGCGGCCTAACAACTATTCATTATGTAGCTAACACGCTCGTGGTGCCATCTATTGCTTAAAGTTAGAGTTTTAAATATTATATATATATTTTTTCGTACCCAAAATTAGTTTAGAGGTTTTTATGATTGAAATGCATTTTTTCAATTATAATTAAACGCATCGTAATTTTGACAAGCGGTTTGTAAAACTAGTACACAAAATTCATTTACATTATATTTTTGTAGATCAACACACTTAGTCGGGATTTCTTTACGGGCTGCAAGAAAAGGACACTTCCACACAAAAATCTTTTCCTTTTAACTTCTGTTAGACCAGGTTGGTCTTCAATATTTTTCCCCTATCAGTAGGAATTCTTGGATGCTGGGGCGACGCTTTTTTTAAGAACAGGGTGGTCCATATCTTCTTACTATAGCCGAAATTTTTAAGTCACAGGGAGGCGCTTTTTCCACGACCAGGGCGGTCTATATCCTTTTAATGCGGCCGCGGTGGACGAGTGGTCTAGGCATCGGATCATGGCTAGCGTGTCATGAGTTCGATCCTAGTACCACTAAAGACCCGCCGAGTAGGGGAAGGATGCATGTTAAATCTGTCGAGAGCTCCAACGTCCTCCCGTTGGTGTGGTGTGGTAGTTAGGAGAGGGGTTGCCAGCTCAGGTGTCGTCCGCGTCACTTGACCATGGTTCAAATTACGAGGTCTGTTGCTAAAAGCCGTTGAGTATATAGCTGAGAGGTACGACGTTAATATTCACTCACTCATCCACCCAGGTATGAAAAATTCCATTGGATTCACGGATAAAGATAACCACCCAATATTTTCCACGAGTGAAGGAGAGTTATATTAACATCGCATTTAAAGCTGCATGAGTGTTATTGGCGGAATGCCCAAAGGAATCACGCTCACCCGAAGAGGGTTTATCTACAAGCCAATCCCTCGGGAAACAGCCACCCCCACGTGTAGTCTTTATTGAAAAAAGTTAAAGTTCGCATTTTAAACAGCAGAAGACAGTAAAATATAACAATATACAAATTTAAAGGTAACTGCACGATACACATACGTGTACGTGAACGTAATACAACTATACAAAGAAAGTATTATAATAATAAAAGAAAACAAAAGGAGTAAGATGAAACAAAAAATATACATAGTCAAAAAATTCTTACAAATACATAAAAAAATAATAAAATTATCCAATACAAATGCACCATACACACCAAAAGAAAAAAAGACAGAAAACATAAATAATAATGATAAAATGCTTCTTTTGAATTATATTTTTAGTTGATGCCACCCCTTCCGGTTAACATTTTTTTCCCCTTCAGTTTACAGAAAAAGAAATGATTCAGCACCGGAAGGAGGATTATTTTTGAGATCTCCTCTCCTATTAAAAAAAACATAAAGGAAGAAAGCAGTGTTAAATAAAAATAATAAATGAAGAGAGAGAAAGGGGGGGGGAGAAACTATTGAATTTTATTGGAGATATCTTTTTTGCTAAATAAAAACAAGAAATTAGCCTCAAAGTATAATCATATTTACTAATGATGTAAAATAAACCAGGAAGCTGCAATATATTGTGTGAGAAATATAAATAGGGTTTAAGGATTAAGAAGAAATAAAAAGAGAAGCAAAGAAAAACAGAAAAAATAACATTTGGATAAGGAGGGGGGGGCTGCTTGTGTGACCACATAAGAGTACCAATCCAATCCTATCTAAGGAATTTGATCCCAGAATGTGGAGGCAATTTTAATACACATGATTCTAGTTTAGAGTGAATGGAAGGATTTCTAACGATAGATTGGAACCAAGCTTTTTTAGCATTTTGAGATAAAGAGACCAAATGAAAATCCTCAGTCAGAGGACATGTGAACTCATAATGGTCAGTGTTAAGAACAGTTGACTCCTTTCGCTGTCCAGAGATGGCGCCACGAACTGAACTTTTTTTAATTCTAGAAGTATGTAGGATTGGCGCGAAAAATTACATTCAATTCGGATTATTCGGTTATAACGGTCGCTGTTCTTGTGATTATGTGTTGTACAACGTTCTTCTTTTCCTCCATGTAACGGTGTGAGTGTGTGTGTGAAGAAAATATATACATGAAAAGTCTACTTGTCACCTTATTTGTGTTACAAGTCGTTATTCTTTAATATTCAGTTTTGAAAGTCGAAACACATTATTCATTCTAAGTCTAATCATGGATTCTAGTTTTAAATCTATTCTTATTCTCATTCATAACAATCAGCTTCCCCAACAGAACCACAAAGTCAATTGGAAGTAGCTTTTAATTTGAAGCGATGCAAATAAGAAACAAATGGGCCATGGTTTGTTAAGAAATGCGAGATGTAACTGGAATGGAGATTAATCTCTAAACTGGGTTTGGGAATGAAGGATTTGACTCGTAAGCCATTATTAGAGTTTGATGACCTCTCAATCAATTTATTTTGAAGGGACATAAGAGCGCTGGGGGCTGGAACACTCACCTCGACACCATTAGTAGTTGCGACTTTAGCAAAATGATCTGCAATATCATTAAAAAAATTATTATTATGAGCCTTAACCCAGAACATGTTATAAAAGTTACGGTACATAGAAAGTTTATTCTTTATTAAATTATGATAGGCAGATTTATTGTTAGGACATTTAAAAAAGAATGAATGATAAACTATCAGTGTAAATATTAATTTTAACATGTTTAAAACATATTTAACATATAAAAACATATTTAACATATATAAACATATTTAAAACATATAAACGTTAGTCCTGAAGGGATGGACCAAAGGCAATTAAAAGTTATTAAGAATAATTAATGGGGATTATTACATATATACATATATATATATATATATATTTGAAAAGAATTGCAATCCCCAAAGCAATATCGATTTATTATTTTCACTCACCTTACAAATCTTCACATTATCCTTTTTTTCGAACCAAATCAATATATTTTCGAAATTTCTTTTATTTTCATGCTAATAGCTTTTGAACAAAGATGGCTAATTTATGTAGGATCGATATCTCAACAATAGATTTCACATTATTTGTACAAAATAAAACATGTGTTTTAATTTACAAAGAGAAATGACATTAAACAGTACACGAGTTTATCGATAAATCTTAATGAATACTCAGTAGAAAAAGATTCTTCAGTGAATTAAAAATAAATAATATAACCAAACATATAAATTGAAAATTTAAATTATTCCCTCTCATTAATATTTCTTTGTACCACTGAATGTTGACTAAACGAATTCAAGGAAATTATCCTTGTCTTGCATTGTGCTATTGAATCAAAATCCACAAATGGAAAGCTGTATTGCATCTATGTTACTTAACTCTTTTGAAAATGATGAAAAGTGAATAAAAGTTAATGAAAAAATGGCTTGCATTATGAAAGAAGTCTACAGAAAAAAAATATTTTTATGCATAAATTTGGATGAAAAAAAAGAAAATTTGTGGAATAACTGGAGACTATTTTTAACTCTTTATGAACAAAGAAAATGAAACATGGAAATAATTTAAACATTTAAAAAACTTATTACATCTTTTGAAAAGGAAAAATTTGAAATCCATTTAAAAGTAAAACAATATGTACAAGAATCCGACTTTGAGAGAAATTATAAAACAACTATTATCTAATTTCCATAACTAGGAAGTATTAATGGAAATTTGTATTAATGGTACTAGAAAGAATAAGGAAATAAACTGCTACATGATTATTTTCAAGTTATTAAATATAATTATAAATTCATATCATGAGAAAACGAATAAATGAGATAGAAAAATCTTTTCAGCCAGTTTTACTTCTTTTTCATATTACAGGATTGGAATCATATCCCAATAGAAGGTTTGTAAAACATATTCTCTTCCATCACTTTATTTGGGAATCTCCGAGATATTTATTCGTACTTCTGCAGTGTTTAGGGATAGTAACTCACGCATTTTCTGTAGTATTATCCCCGGAAAAGAAAAGACCAGTTGTTATTCTTATTCTTGCCATACTTCAGTTTTTTATAAACGAACAAACAAGGCGATCTCGTAAGCAAATCCATGTAATATTGACGAAAATTTGGAAATGCTCATTAATGCGGCAATGCTATCAAAATGAACGAAAACTCCAGATGTCAATCTTCTCTTACTGTTTTGTCATGACTGCAACGTTCATAAGCTATATTTTATTATACCGCTTTTCGAAGGATTATGAAGTATATCGAAGTTTAATCGAAAATTCTGATGATAATTTTCCGAAATTAAAGCAATATTTCGTGCTTTTTCCTGAAATTAGTGTGATTACAATTCCAGCCACGAGTGCAGTAATATTTATTTCATTGACAGGATACTATGGATTTGTATGCTTTTATGTAAAATTTCTTTTTAATAAAATCGAGGAAAAGATGGAACATTTAAGTAAAAACTGCCCTTATGTGCTTTTGATTCAAAGTTATTCAGATCTTACCAGCATCATGAAATCTCTGGATGATTATTTAAGTTTCTCAGCGTTCGTCATTGTGTTAAGTGCCTTGTTGGGATTATTCTTCATAAATTTCGAGCTAATATTCGTTTCTGGTGATTACTTACACGCTTTCTTTGGGGAAATCTTGTTTCTTGTATCAGTATGTATGATAATATTACCTGCATCATCTACTAACAGCGCTTTTTTTACGGCAAAAGAAACCATTCAATCGTTGCCCTGGAAAATTCCTCAATATTCTACTAATTTAAAAGTTTTGATTCGGGCAATTCCTTCTCCTTTTACTTTCTTACTAAACCTAGACTTTATATAGTCGAATTCATTAGCATATCACTATCTCGTGTTTTTCCCGAGGAGGCTGTGAAATAGAATAATTGCTACCCCAAAGTTACCTAAGAGGGTTAATAGAAGATTGATGCGGATAGACCCGTCACAACCTTTAAATTTAAGACACTAAACCTAGAGGAAAAATTTAATCACAACATTTAAATTCCTTCTTGTACAATGAAAGTAGGTCAAGGAACAAAGTGTGCTTACATTTCGGTCAGCGACGTTATTATTTGCTCGCGAAAACCACGTTTTTAAAAAATAGTTCAAGGGAAAAAAATGTGTTCGGCTACTAGTTTGAAAACTATAAACGTAAGGTATTAAAGACTTTCTTCTCATTCATGAGACAACAGGTTATGAAAGGGTAAGTCAGTTTCAGTTTTTATAATTTTTTCAAAAGTGTTTTTCTAGTAGTTTGAATAAAACCTGTTAAAATTTTATTTTCAATATTTAAACATTTCATACTATAACTAAATGGAATGTGTTTTTCGAGTGAAATTGAAAGACTAATTTTTGTTGCATTTATACAGCGCCCATCATTTAACCCTACTGACAAGCAAAGGTAATCAGCTACCTACCCCTTCCCTCTTGGAAGAGGAGGTTTTTCTGCTACCCCTTCTTTCACGTGTCCCAACCAACAAAAGACAGACAAAAGCCCTCTAGACGGGGCTCAGAGCGGCCAAATCGTCTAAGGCACTGTCACTGCAGACCCGAAGATGGCCAGTTCGAATCGCGACATGAACACAGCAAGTTGACGAAGAGTTGTGTTATGCTTGGATAAAGCCTTATGTTCGTGGTTTTCTGTTAGATTTACTTGGAAAGTCACATACATAAGGTTTCTTCCCTGCATTTTTTTCTTTTTCTGAAACGAAAGTTCTTGTTCTCTCTATGTAGAAAAAATATTTTTTTCTTCAATGGGGCTGCAAATCGGTA
The DNA here is from genome assembly GCA_019973975.1 of Trichonephila clavata. Classification (NCBI taxonomy): domain Eukaryota; kingdom Metazoa; phylum Arthropoda; class Arachnida; order Araneae; family Nephilidae; genus Trichonephila; species Trichonephila clavata. The sequence goes on from BMAO01012887.1 coordinate 27,555, forward strand.
TTTAAAACCTCTGCAGACCTAGTACATTCCCCAGGAGCTGGTACCACTTTTTAGCGATGAAACCATATAGGCGATACCAATGCTCCGTGCAGCAAAAAAGTTTGAAGACCAATGGTCTATATGAAGATACATTCGTAATGATTTAAGCGTAAAAAATATCGGTGCGTTTTGTTTTTATGGTTTTAGATGTCTTTAAAACAACTTTCTGGTACTTGAAATTATACTGTTAGAAATATTTACATATCAGTTGCTTGTATTGATTTCAAATCAGTTTTAATAAATACAAACAAATGTTTCTTTTTTGATTTAAGAGTTGTTTGGAAAAAGCTCGGAGTAAGTCCATGTGTGCGTGATTATATCGTTAATTTTGGCTCGATATTCAAAAACATAAGGCTTTTTCCCTGCATGATATTCGCCTGAAGGATATTTGAAGAAATGTTTCCCTGCTTTCTCTCTCATGTTAAAAGAAATAGACAAACGTAAAGATCCTCCTAGCTGACAAATTATTTTTAGTGTTAAATATTATATATATATTTTTTCGTACCCAAAATTAATTTATAGGTTTTTATGATTGAAATGCATTTTTTCAATTATAATTAAATGCATTGTAATTTTCATAAGCGGTTTGTATAACTAGCGGCCTAACAACTATCTATTATGCAGCTAACACGCTCGTGGTGCCATCTATTGCTTAAAGTTAGAGTTTTAAATATTATATATATTTTTTTTCGTACCCAAAATTAGTTTAGAGGTTTTTATGATTGAAATGCATTTTTTCAATTATAATTAAACGCATCGTAATTTTGACAAGCGGTTTGTAAAACTAGTACACAAAATTCATTTACATTATATTTTTGTAGATCAACACACTTAGTCGGGATTTCTTTACGGGCTGCAAGAAAAGGACACTTCCACACAAAAATCTTTTCCTTTTAACTTCTGTTAGACCAGTTTGGTCTTCAATATTTTTTCCCCTATCAGTAGGAATTCTTGGATGACGGGGCGACGCTTTTTTTAAGACCAGGGTGGTCCATATCCTCTTACTATAGCCGAAATTTTTAATTCACAGGGCGGCGCTTTTTCCACGATCAGGGCGGTCTATATCCTTTTAATGCGACCGCGGTGGACGAGTGGTCTAGGCATCGGATCAGGCTAGCGTGTCATGAGTTCGATCCTAGTACCACTAAAGACCCGCCGAGTAGGCGAAGGATGCATGTTAAATCTGTCGAGAGCTCCAACGTCCTCCCGTTGGTGTGGTGTGGTAGTTAGGAGAGGGGTTGCCAGCTCAGGTGTCGTCCGCGTCACTTGACCATGGTTCAAAATTACGCGGACCGTCGCCAAAAGCCCTCGTGTTGCTAATCAGTGCGACGTTAATATTCTCTCACTCACTTATCCTTTTAATGCGACAGGATTTCTTGATTACCAGGGCGGCGCTCTTTCAAAGACCAGGGTGGTCTATTTCCTTTTAATGCAATAGGAATTTCTTAGTTTCCAGGGTGGCAATTTTTTCAAGACCAGGTTGGTCTATATCCTTTTTATTCGAAAGGCATTTCTTGTTTGCCGGGACGGCACGTTAGTCTCTTAAGATAGCGCGGCGATTTTTTCCGCTGTCCTGCTCGCACGCCACTCAATCTTAATTCATCGACTATATCTCTAGCAAAATATTACATTTAAAGTAATTATCGTTCTGTTCGTTGCCTCCAATTATTAGACTGTGACGTATTGGATACGAAAACATACAGTCAGGCTAGAGAAATATATATACAAATTTAATTTCATCAAAATCTAACACACCATCTTAATTCTACAGACCAACTTCTTCTCTCGCTTCCAGCCGGGAACCTCTCAGAATCGGTCTCCCCACATATCCTTCTTGAGGGTTTTTTTCTGGGAACGAAGTCGAAATGGATTTCGGGGAAACGCTGTACCCCTCCCCTTATAATCAGGCAGTTATTATCAGTGTTCGTCTCTGACGTCATCAATGGTTCTCTGAAGGAAATGGACTTAGTAATAATGTTCGCTACACTATTTTCATTAAAAAGTAGCTAATAATGCAATGTAAGGCAGGAATTTTATTATCGCCTAATATTGTACATTAAAACGAAAATATAGGAAAAATCTAGTTCAAATACAGAGCACCATTTCTGAGTTATTAATATGTCAAACTTTGTTTAAATTATCATTATATATAAAATTAGTGTTTGCTTTTTATGCTTGTAACTATAAGGAAGTTTGGTAAAATGTAATAAATATTCTCACATGAGGATGTATATATATATATATATATACTTAATAAAATACCCAGACAAAGTATTCTATGGTGCTTTATTTTTTTTTAAAGTTTAATAGATAAGTAAGATATTGGTCTTCTTTTCAGCCTTAATTTTTGCATAAATACTATATTTATCTTTATCTTGAATACAGTTTCGTCGTTTTTTTTACTTCTGTTAGGTGGTTCTGAAAGAAATTTCTTTGTGTGTTTGTGAAAATGAAAGACAAATCTCACGTATGGTGAATAAATATTTTAAATTATTTTTTGTCCTTTCTGGTTCAATACCTTTTGCAATTTTTTTTTCTTCTTGGCAATAGCATGGTTTCACGTTTGTAAAATTTTTGTTCTTTACTGACAAAAAACTGACCCAGATGATTTTTGACTTCCTCATTTGAAGTAGGCTTTTTTCGTCTAAAACATTTTGTAAAAGACCGGAAAAGACGTAATCAGAAGGTGCCAGACCTACAGAATAGGTTGGTTGAGGCAGTATATCCCATTGAAGCTGTAGAAAATTTCGGCAAGTTACCAAATTTGTATAGGTCTTGCATTATTTTGGTGGAACATACCTTTTCTGTTAATCGATTCTGGACTTTTTTGTTTAAGTGAATCCTTCAGATTATCCATCTGATGACAGTACGTTTCAGAACTAATCGTTGTGTTGTTGGATCAAAGCTATATAAACAAAAAAGATTCCTCTGAAATACCACCAAACAGATGGTATCACCTTTTTTGTATGAATATTGGCTTTTGAAATGCTTTGAGCTGGTTCATCTTTTTTTACTCCAGGATCTCTTGCATTTGACATTGTTATTGCCAACTCATTTCTCGACCCCAGTGATGATGCGCTTCAAAAATGGATCATTTTCTTGACGCGTTTGTGAAGCAAATCACTGACATCAACGCGATGACACAAATCTCTTTCCTTGAGAACACGAGCAGCCCATATGTCAAGCTTTGAGATTAAACCCAGGCCTTTGAAGTGGTCATGAACAGTTGAATTCGATGAATTTAACCTCTCAGTGATCTCACGAGTTGTTATTATCCGGTTTGCATCTATTAATGCCTTTTTGTGTCTACCAGTTTCATCTGGCCTTCCAGAACGTGGTGCTTTATGAACATCAAACTTGCCGATCAAAATTTTACTAATCAGTTTTGGCACTGACATACTGTCAGTACATCTCCATACACATCGGCTGATTTTTTTCTTGCTTGAACACATTTTATCTTATCGATAGTATAAAAATAAAATATGCCGGAAATTATTTTTTTCATTCTCTATATTTGAAAAGGCGCCAACCCCCAAAACTGCATAGAATCAATTTCACTTCCCAAGCAAGCCCTTGCTATAGCAGCTCTAAAAACATATAATGATTATGCCAGTTAAGTGTGTGGAGAGTTGGGTGTGAAAAAAATACAATTAAATCATCTATCGGGAAAAAAGGAAATTACTTTCCAAATAACCCGATATTTCATTCTTTTTAAAATAAAATTTTTGATGGTCAATTTTTTAAAAAAAATTCTCCTATATGTCTTTTTAATTAATTTGTAAAAATACATCAAATATATTTGAAAAGTTCCATTAATTCCAATCTAAATCAAGATAACTTTGTTATTTTGGAATTTTTAAAATCGAATAACCTGATTTACCAAGCGAAAAAGTGGCACTGATCAGTGAACAGTCTGAAGCTATTTTCCATCAAAATTACTTTATTTGTATTATTAATTTTTATTTCGTACTTATTATTATTTTAATTGATATTATATTTGGTAAGTCTTGTTTTTTTTTTATATAGTTTTTAATAACTTTCAAAAGTGCACTGACTGATTTTCTTCGTTAGAAATATTTTGGCTTCTCAGAAGGTATTGAAAATTATTACCATAGTTTGAAATCAATAATAAAATTTCCGTATGTATCGATTTTAAAAATAAGTTTTTGCTTTTAAAAAAAAGGAAAATTTGTTAAGTTCAATAAATACTTTATAATTACGGATTATACATCATTAATATTAAAAAAAATTCTTTTTTTGAAATAAGTACACAAAAAGTTATTTTTAAGTAGAAAATCTGTGTGTGTTTATTACTCTTACAAACATACATTAGAGAGGTAATCTTTTTTATCCGAGATCATACAAAATTATATCATATTGTGATCGCTAGATGGCAGCACGAAATTTACAACTTGGAAACTGATGAATTTTAAGTTTTAGTGGTACATAACACAGTAGCGCTCTTTGTTACAATAAATTGATTTGAAAACCATTTATTAAAGTATACTTTTTTTAAAAAAAATTAATTGAAAGATATTATTTTAAAACATTTTTATTAAAATGACTTCTCTCTCTCTCTCAAAATGATCCTATTTCAGATAATAGATGTTAGATAATTATTGAATATTGATAGATACTTATTTTTTATGGGAGGAATATAATATAAATATTTTTTTAGCGATATTCATTAGAGCAGGGGTGGGTAACTAGCGGCCTGCTAGTTGGAAAAAAAATGCACTTTGAATCGAAATTTCTGTACCGCGCTCTATCAAATATTCGTCTCGGTATTTTTCACAATTGGGAAAACAGAATATCTAGAAGTATTTCTTCAAAGAATCATCTGCAGAGTTTGGAGGGCAAGGTTTTATAAGATCTCAAGATTTAAAAAAAATCAACTTAAATTCAATTTGCTCTGTTATCTCATTACTGCTGATACTGATATTATATACTGATAACATTTCATTATGAAGCCCAATGGCTGAGTGGTTAGTGCATCGCGCTTCCACACCACAGGCCCGAGGTTCAAACCCCGGGCTGGGTAAGGTTGACTCAGCCTTGCATCCCTTCAGTGGGTTGATAAATGAGATCAAACTTGCTTGGGAACTTATCACTGGGGATTTCGTGTCAGACTGACCACCTGAATGGAACATATGTTTACCTCTGGGCCCAAGGACACGTATACTGAATTGGGCACAGTAGGTCATGGACCTCATGGGAGTCACTGTCATGACCTCATAAGTTATATGCCATTACAGCTTGAACTTATTGACTTGCATTCAGATCACAGCGTGAAGGCAATGTTTGCTGCTGTGACATAGACTTTACAAATCTTTTTCACCTGAAGAATTTTCGTGTATGAATATATTTGCTGGGAAATCGTTCCTTAACATATATAACATATATATATTTTAGCCGATATTAATTTCTTTGAGCAAAGCTTTTCTTGCATGAAGATCAACATGAGTAAATAAAGGGTGGTCCCAAATTCAAACTTTAAGGCACAAACTTTAAGGATAGATACAGGACATGGTAACAATCATTTATTGTGCATGATTATATGGGCTCAAGTAATACAGGGAAGCGCAAACAAGAGATATAAAAGAAAAGAGAAATTGAGTTATCGGTTGATTTCGTAGCCGGTACGGGGACAGTAAATGTCTAACCTTCGTTTAACATGATGCATCTCAGAAGGGAAAGCGCCATTCACGATTGTGCTGACATTTACGATGGGAGACTTTACGTATGCCGAAAATGCAGACATGCATTACATGTTACGTCCATGCAAGTGATAACAGCAGGGATACGCTACGAATGTATCATGCGCAGTTTCCTGATCGACGAATGCTGGATCACAGAATTTTTCATCGGTTACATCGTCAACTTCGTGAAACACGTTCGTTCCACGTCACTGGTTATGATGTTGGTCGACAAAGAGCTGTACGCAATCCAAGCTTGGAAGAAAGCATCTTAAACATTGTGGCTGTTTGGCCAGAGTCAAATTGTTGCTCATCCCGTAAATGTGAGCCTTCAGATCGGTTGTAGAGAGTTAAACGAAAACCGATTACACCTCTTCCATTTTTAGCGAGTACAAGCTTTGAATCTTTCAGGCAATCTCCTCCGACTGCTGTGGGTGGTACAGAAATATGAGCTGCAGCAAGACTTCATAGCTCATGTGCTGAACAATTATGAAGAGTTATTGCAAACATTACGCTTGTCAACGACGCTTTCAATAAACACTTTCTTTCCTTTTGTCTTTTATTTTTCGCGTTTGTGCCTCACTACAGCACTTTCGCCCATACATTCCTATAAAATAAATGATAGTTACAATGTCCTGTACCTACCCTTAATGTTTATATCTGTATAGATGCAAGTACAACAAGTTGATATAAACTGGCAGGTCTGTACCTACCCTTAAATTTTGTTCCTGTATAGATGCAAGTACAACAAGATGATATAAACTGGCAGGCTGTGATGAGAATTTAAACAAGCAATCTAACTCTCCTGATTAAAAAAAAATTTTTTTAGTAAAGTTTGATAGGGGTACATTTGTCTCATTAAACTGGTTTTAAAATTCAATCTGCATGCGGCTTTAGATAACATACAGTTATCACAATAAATTAATTGAATAAAACTGCCCTGTTTTATTTAACTTATATTTATTATTTTTATAATAAAAGGTGATAAAATGATATCCCTCCTGAGGGTATGATTATCTACACGGATGGCAGCAAATTTGAAGATGGTAGAGCAGGAAGTGATGCCTTAATTAGCTACTTGAGGGGGATAATAAATGTAATACCTGAGACCCTGACTTTTGCTCTGATTTTCGGTCAGAAATAGTGGCCGCGGTGGCCGAGTGGTCTAGGCATCGGATCATGGCTAGCGTGTCATGAGTTCGATCCTAGTATCACTAAAGATCCGCCGTGTAGGGGTGCGATGTACGTTAAATCTCCACTCAGGGGGCTCACCTTCTTTAGGTGAGTACGGGTGACACAATCCCGAGGCGCCCTAGTGATCTTTTCCTATTCCCACGGGGTTTACTGTATTTGGTAAACATGGGCTTCACGAACCCGGGGTACCCTAGTGATCCTTCTCTATTTTCGACCCTCTTTCTTGTCATTCAATTCATTCTTTCTTTCTCTTCCCGTCTAGACCACGGATATTAAAACAAATGTTTGGCGCAGTATAGCCGAAATCGGCTCTTGCACCAATAAACCTCAAAATCACTCACTCACTCTCACGTTAAATCTGTTGAGATCTCAAACGTCATCCCGTTGGGGAGGTGTGGTAGTTAGGAAGGGGAGGGGTGCCAGCTCAGGTGTCATCCACGTCACTTGACCATGGTTCAAACTTACGCGGACCGTCGCCAAAAGCCCTCGTGTTGCTAATCAATGCGACGTTAATATTCTCTCACTCACTCTAGGTCAGAAATAATAGCTATTGGTAAAGCTCTGGAGTATTCCGTTACTATCGATAAAGGCAATATTTGGATATTGATTGATAATGGAAAAGAGGTCTATACAAAATCTAAAGAATTAGTCAAAAATTTATAGTAAATCAGACCAGGATATTTTAATACTTCTCTGTAGACTTGGTCTTTGAAAATCGGTATGCCTTCCAGCGTAACGGTTCTTAAACTGAGGTCTGCGGACCCCTGGGGGACCGCAGCATTTCTTTAGGGGGCCCCTGGAGCCTCATGTAACGTTGAGATTTCCCTCCTTTACATACTCTGAAAGGACTCTTGGAAAAATTGAAGGATGTGCCATACTGCACTAGATTACTGAATATTCCCCAATGAAGAAACTGTACTGATGCTTGTTTTTGATCAAGAATATTGTCATAGAGGGATGTTCAAAACCTTAGGGGTCCGTGGTCAAGCTGATACATCAACGGGGGGGGGGGTTCGAAAGTTTAAGAATCACTGATCCAGTGGATCTCTTCGCACGTCGGGGTGTACAGTAACGAGACTGTAGATAGATACACTTGCAAGAAATGGATTTGATCTTCCGATCGTAAACTCTGCAGGTCTAACCCCCTTTGGAAATTCTCTCCCTCCACAAAAGTAAATTATTCTCTACGTGGCACTACCCTCCAGATCATAACGGGCATTCTACTAGTCACCCAAGACTATCTTTGCCCTGCAGTGGTCCTAGAGCCGTTCAATTAGCCTTGGCGAGGTTTAGAAGTGGACATTTGAGACCTGTGAAGTTCCTGAATTGTATAAGGATACCCCTCCCATACCTTGTTCCTGTTCCCTCCCAGCCAGCCCTTCTAACCTTGCTTGTCTAGGTGTCTTCTCGAGGCATCTGATGGCTGAAAAGGAGAGGAATTTCGAACTAATTGTGCGGCGAGGGTGAGGGCTTTTCTACATCAATGGATAACCAACAGCAAGGAACCATTTTAAGGGGACTTGGCACCTTTCAAAAGCCGAAAATCGATGAAAATATCGATTTTTCAATTTTTACTTTAAAATGTAGTTTGATACCTCTGGCACAACTGTGCGAAGTTTTGAAACGATCTGATTATTTTAAATGTAGTAAAATGTATTTTAAATATTTTGACAGCTCTGACCAGCTGTTTAAATGCCACGCCCCCTCAATGTTTACACTTTTTTACTTGAAAATAAATCCAATATTTTATATAAAAAACTACACAGAAGAAGAAGAATGTGTTGTTTGTTTTTGAAATAGATAGCTTCTCGGCACCGGTGCGTTAGGGCAGTGGCCAAAATAGAGAATTTTCCCACGTGGGTAGTTACAATTTGCGTTTAATATTTCTTTTTTATGTGTTTACTGTAAATAAAAGTGCTGCCCTCAAGAACACGTCTGTTGGATGAAACTTCAACAACATCATACCCAACACCACACGACATCACACTGTCACATTAACGACAGGATTGAAACCTGAGTGAAGCAAGACATCAAAAGGAACTACAAGATAGGCAATCCTTTTGCTTTGTTCGAGCGAGTTCAGCAACTGTTATTTACTAAATTTTGGAGTAAAAATTCATTTAATATAATTCCTTTCAATAATGTTTCGCGGAGCGAGAAAGGAAGAATTAATATTAATTGCTGATGAATTGGGCGAGATAATAAATCCAGAAATGAAGGTATTGGATTTAAAAAATTTAATTTTAAATAGCGACAAATACAAAACCGATAAAGTGTTTATCGATGACTATTTGGATTCGACTATCGCGGATAGAAAGTCGAAAGAAAACAAAAGCGTTTAACGGAACAATCGAAACATGAGTTTGAAAAAATAAAACTCGAACAAATTAAATTAGAAATAGAACTCGGTAAAATAAATTTAGAAAGGGCTAAATTGGATAGTCAAAGGGATAGCAATGATTTGCAGCGAATAAATCCCGAAACAAATCAAACTTCGATAGAAAATTTCATTCAAAGTGTACGCACATTAACTCTTCGATTCCTAAAAAACAAGAGGGATGGAATTTATTTTTCTCTTCTTTAGAGCGTTCTTTAAAACCAAAAATGTGCCGGATGAATTTAAGGGAGAGATTCTTTTAAATTTGCTAGGTGAAAAAGCCGAAAAATTTTAGTTTATGTAAAAGACGAAAAATAGGCGATTATGAT